>CACSLK010020742.1:13952793-13966075 GCA_902706635.1 Striga hermonthica | reverse complement strand
TACGATTAACGAATCCAATGTCGAGAACAATAGAAAAACCAAATCCAAGAGTCAAATCTCTAAGTTTTCACCCTCAAGATTGATCCCCAAGACAAAAAAGTGAAAAATATATGTTCTGGAACTTTTTTCGTACGAGAAAGAACAAAACCTAACATCCAACATAATGAAAAACGATCCCATATTATATCTTTAAAAATCTGCAGATCGCGGACTTCGCGGGCCGCGACCCATCTCGCGGGCCGCGGCGAAGAGCTCCGCGGGCCGCGACCAACCTCCGAGGCCGCGGGAAATCCTAGACTGAAGTACGGCATGGTTGCGACCTTAGTTCGCCGCGGCCGCGGTGAAGGAACCGTCGCGGGCCGCGGCGAGTAAAACTGGGCACTGGGGAGGTTTGTTCATCGCGGTCGCGGGAACATTGTCGCGGGCCACGGTGAAGGATTTTCGGTGATCCGGCTGTGATTTCCGGCTCGAATCCACGTATCTGGACCGGAATTGGATTCCGGCTTTTCCCACTCGACCCCAACTCATCAATCTATGTAGTAGTCCACGCATGGTCATTCATTGAGCGATTCATCCTGCACACCACCAACAAGAACGCACGGAAACATCGGAGAAAAGTAACAAAAAGACCAAAAATGAACAAAACAAAGGAAATGCAAGACGAGACTCAAAATGGACCAAAAGCCAAAAAGAAATACCTAGAGTGGGGAAAAATAAACATAAAATAAACACGAAAACACTAACAAAAATGGAACGAACACTTGACATCAACAACGAGTATAACGCGATCATTGGAAGAACTGCTCTGTACAAACTCCGAGCTGCGGTTTCTATTTTTCATTATGCGCTTAAATTCCCGACGACACGTGGTGAAGGAACACATTATGGAGATCAAAGAGAAGCTCGAGAACTTATCACTTTCATACCATCCAGCGGAGTCCATTCCGCCACTTCGGTCAACGAAGGAAACTCCTTACCATCAGTCACTTCAGACAATACAATTTCTCAGGAACCAAGTCATGAAGTCATTGTCCCCGTCACTTCAAACCCTTTATCTGAGGACCGAGGTAGACGACCCGGAAAAAAACCAATCCCAGAAGAAGATGAATTGGACCCAAGGACTCAATTCAAAGAGAAAAGTCGAAGTGATCGAGCCGAACCTGGAGAAGAAGTGGAGTTGATTCATATTGACGAACCAACATGCCAAAAACCACTACGCATTGGGAGCCATCTTCAAGAACCCCTTCGATCAGAACTCGTAGCATTTCTCAAGAATAATTCTGACGTCTTCACCTGGAAACACGAGGATATGAAGGGAATTGACCCCGGTGTTGCTAGCCACAAGCTGAATCTCGACCGAACTGTTAAACCGGTTGTCCAGAAATGTCGAAAATTGGGGCTAGACCGTCAGAAGGCTCTAGAAGAAGAAGTAAAAAAGCTCATAGACAACAAGTTCATCAAAGAAGCCAAATACCCGACCTGGGTATCTAATCCTGTTCTTGTAAAGAAAAGCAACGGCTTATGGTGTCTGTGCATAGACTTCTCTAATTTGAATAAGGCGTGTCTAAAAGACAGCTATCCACTTTCTCATATTGATTAGATGGTAGACGCCACCTCGGGACATGAGTTAATGAGTTTTATGGATGCTTACTTCGATTATAATCAAATTCCTATGGATCCCGAGGACTCGGAGCACACCCCGTTCTATTCTGCCCGAGGCTTATACTTCTATACTATGATGCCCTTCGGATTAAAAAACGCCAGAGCCACTTATCAGCGTCTCGTCAACAAGATGTTTGCCAATTTGATAGGTCATACCATGGAAGTCTACGTAGACGATATGCTTGTCAAGTCGGTGAATGCCTCCGACCATGTCACACATCTTTAGGAGATGTTCAACATTCTTCGGTCTTATTCCATGGTCTTAAATCCAAAAAAATGCACCTTCGGAGTCGAGTCTGGAAAATTCCTCGGTTACATGGTCAGTCAACGGGGAATTGAGGCCAATCCAGTCAAGATCAAAGCCATTCAAGATTTAACTCCCCCGACTTCGGTCAAGGGTGTTCAGGCCCTAACTGGCCGACTTGCCACACTTAGTCGGTTCATCTCCAAGTCTACAGATCGTTGCAAACCTTTTTTCGAAGCTATGAAAAAAGGAAAACGTTTTGAATGGACCGAAGAATGTCAGAAAGCACTCATCAGCATTAAAGAAACTCTCGCATCCCCTCCGACGTTACAGAAGCCAAGCCCAGAGGAAATGATGTTCTTGTACCTCGGAGTTAGCGATACAACAATCAGCGCCATCTTAATACGCGAAGAAGGAGTGCTCCAATCGCCTATTTATTATGTCAGCAAGGCCCTTCATGACGCCGAACTTCGCTATCCTCCTATGGAAAAACTGGCATTCGCCCTTATCACTGCCACTAGAAAACTGCGACCATATTTTCAAGAGCATTCCATAACTGTTCGCACTTCGTATCCACTACGACAGGTCCTACACCGACCTAACACCTCGGGGCGAATGATAAAATGGGCCGTCGAACTCGGACAGTTCGACATCCACTACCAACCAAGGACAGTAATTAAAGCACAAGTCATGTCTGACTTCATTGCCGAATTTACGCCGGCGATGGGGCTGTATAACGACGACCAACTGTGGGTCCTCTATATCGATGGGTCCTCTACAGCAAACCGAGCAGGTGCATGGATAATTTTAGCCAACCCAAAAAACCGATTATTCTGTCGTTCGATTAAATTTCTGTTTCCCGCCACTAATAACGAGGCCGAATATGAAGCTTTGCTATCTGGACTGAATTTAGCCGAATCCATGAACGAGAAGCACCTTAAAGTTTTTTCAGACTCACAAGTCTTAGTCAATCAAATCAATGGTGCATATGAAGTCAAAGAACCTCAGTTGTCATCATATCTATCCTTGGTGAAACATAAGTTATCAAAATTCTCTGTCGACGTCGAACACGTTCCCCGAACTCTTAATGTACAAGCAGATGCATTGTCCCGACTAGCCTCGAGTACCGGGATAGAGAGCATGTGGTATGTCCAAATCGGCCAGCAAGAACAGCCGTCGACCCTCCTTCCCGAAGTTGTAACCATTAATCCGACAACATCACAAAAACCTCCGACTAAGATGGATCCTATTATTCAATACTTAGAAACTGAGGCCTTACCTCCGGACCCTAAAGAAGCTCGGGCACTTCAGATTCGAGCAGCTCGATACACTCTGGACAACAGAACCTTATTCAAAAGTGGATATACAGTCCCACTTCTAAAATGTTTGACTGAATCCGAATCGCGATATGTTCTTGAAGAAGTGCACGAAGGAATTTGTGGAAGTCACCCCGGTGCACAAGCCTTATCCTACAAGATTTTACGACAAGGATACTATTGGCCTACTTTAAAAATTGATGCCGCCACATGGGTCCGTAAATGACCGAAGTGCCAACTGTTTGCGCCTAGCGTTCATCAATCCTCCGAAGAGCTCAAATCAATCTACAGTCCATAGCCTTTCGCTAAATGGGGAATCGACCTCATCGATCCCCTACCGACCGGAAAAGGCGGAGTCTGATTTGCCATAGTTGCGGTTGACTACTTCACCAAATGGGCTGAAGCCGAACCACTAACCACGATAACCGAACAAAAAGTTGTTGATTTTATATGGAAGTCCATCATTTGCCGCTTTGGAGTACCGAACTCAATTATCACTGACAACGGTCGACAATTCGAAGGCAAGCGGCTTGAATCTCTGTGCGAGGAATACAACATCAAACACTTTTTCTCCTCGCCCTATCTCCCTCTATCCAATGGCCAAGTTGAAGCTGTTAATAAGCTCATAAAGAATGGCCTCAAAGTCCGACTTGATGCTGCCAAAGGGGCCTGGCCTGAAGAGCTGTCGCACGTCCTATGGGCATATCGAACAACTACAAGGACTTCCACAGGCGAAAATCCATTCTCACTAACTTATGGTTCAGAAGTCTTGGTCTCAGTCGAACTCGGTGCTCCGACTTACCGGGATTCAGCATTTCACCGAAGAGTCCAACTCGGACAACATGAAAGCCAATTTGGACCTGCTTGAAGAACATCATACTCGCGCCGAACTTAAAAATGCCTCTTACAAACACAGAAGCGAGAGATATATCAATTCCAAATGCAAACCCCGTTTATTCCGAGTTGGCGATGTAGTCCTCAAACGAATAATGGGGCCTGATCCCGGTCCACTTAAACCAAAGTGGGAAGGACCTTTCCAGATCATCGAGGTCTTACCCCGCGGAGCATACCGGATAGCTCATCCTGACGGAACCCCACATCAATACCCATGGAATGCTGTGTTCCAAAAGAAGTTCTACCAATGAATGGTCCGAAATTGGACAATCGACCTTTCTTTTGAACGGACCCTCTTTTCGACTCTCGGAGGGAAAGAAGCTACTCTTACGATGTAATGGAAGTTCAAAGACTATCAATGGTCCGAAATTGGACAATCGACCTTTCTTTTGAACGGACCCTCTTTTCGACTCTCGGAGGGAACGAAGCTACTCTTATGATGTAATGGAAGTTCAAAGACTTTCACTTTTGAAATCCGAGCAACAGCTCGGTACCAATGTAAAATATTTTGACACTCGGCTTTATCAATATTTTGTACCAATGTAAACATTGCGACACTCGGTCTCGCTGATATCCCGTAATACATCCAAATCCCACGCATGGTTTGGTTGGGGTTGAAGCTCATCCACGTCACTTCAGCAAACATGATTTGACGGGTCCTGCTAACAACCGAATACAAAATGAACCACTCGGTTGGGACCACTTCATAATCGGACTCTGACGAAGTTCGGTGAACCCTATTTATCTTATGCACGACTCAGAATGTGTTAAGTTCTGCAAATTCTTAGTAGGTTTTCATACCGACTTACACTATTAGCCGAATTCATTAAAAAAATCAAAGTGGAACTCGGAATCCAGTTTTATCAAAAAGCCCACAACTCGGTTAAAAATATGGATAAATCTGAGTTGGAAGGCAAGTCTTATATATGCACCGAGTTCGTTACACTTGGTCTAGAAATTGCTGACTTTGCACAGCGAAATAAATAGAATTGAAATCACGAAAACATTCTTAATTTATATTATAACTTCGGGGAAATTTCAAGAGTACATATTTCGTACTAAGGATGTCAACATTCTGACACCCCGACTACTTACTTCAACATACTAAATTAAAACATAACAACACAAGTTTCCAAAACACTTCAGGTAGCGCCATCTTTGTCTTCACCATCTCGGCCGGTACCGCTCCCTTCACCGACTTCCACCTCGGATGCCATCATTTGTCCGTGAAGTCGCTCTAGCAAGGCAACTTCTTTTGCCCTCGCCGCCTCATCAATCTGAGCATCAGTAACAGGCACAAATTCATGTCGAGGATCTGTGGCGTCAGTTGGCACTTCTTCAACAGTTGACTTAACCCCGGACTTTTCAGCCTCCTTCCTTCCGGCTTTCTCTTCGGCATAGGCTTTAACCATCTTCCGGATTTGTTTGGGCGACATGTCATCAAAGTTTTGTTCAATAACGACGTCAGCAAGGGTTGAGATGTAGAGGTCGGCCAACTCTTTCCTCTTCTCCTTTTCACCCTCCAGGATCATGTTGATATAAGCACGACGGAGAAGCGCCTCTCTTTCTTCTGTAAGTGGAGGCAAGCTCGGATTTTTTATCATCTCATCAGCTCGACGGAGCATGCACTCACAGAATTCTCTTTCATCCTCGTCAGCCTCAATATGCATCCCCTTAATCTCCCGATCAAAGTTGTATTTCTCAAGTTTTCGGAATAAGAAATATCTGAGCTCATCCACATCGTAGAAGCCGTTATCAAACCGCTCGATCACCCAACGAAGGTTAACGCATGTATTCATCTCCATTTCAAGATCGGGGCCAATTTTATCCTTCACGTCGGTTTCGACGACCTCAACCTCAGCATCCTCACCGACCTGAGTAGCTGCGACCTCGGGAACTGAATCCTTTTTGGCTTTAAAGCCGATCTCATACATAGTCTCGCCATACGCGGACTTTTCTTTCTCCAACTTTGCCATTTCAGCTTGATGGGCATCACGATCTCGCGCGATTCGAGCCTTAGCCTCATCATGGCTCTTACGGGTCTCCTCATGCTCAGCTCTCTCAAGTAACAGCTTGCTCTCCACCTCTTCGGCCTTATTTTCCAACGCCTTAGAATGCTATTCGGCAAAGGCAAGGCGCGCCCTAAGTTCTTCCACTTCGGTTTGAAGGGCCTTTTCTCCTCGGATAAGACCAAGATATCTTTCTGCGCCACTTCCAGGCTTGAAGTTTGTGCAACAAGCTCATTTTTCAAATCGGCCTCTGCCTTAGACGTCTCTTCCTTCAGAGATACAATCATAGCATCTCGTGCAGCAATGATATCCTTTTTCCCATCCAGCTGCGCTGCTATTCGGCTATGATCATCTTCAGCAGCGACTAAACTTACCAGAGCTTGGCCCAAACATGCCTTAGCGTAGCTCAACTTGTCCACACTAGACAAGGAAGAGACTCCCACTTCGGACTTGGGGTCCCACACCATTAACGGTACACGAGCGGCACTTTTGGCACTTTCTGGCATCTCAATCCTCAACGACATGTGAGGAGCTTTGACTGATTGAAAAGTGGTGAACCACTCCTCAACCACTCCCTTTGGCACCTTAACATTTGCAGCCTTTTCGTCGTCGATCGATAGGAATGACTTCTCAAACAACAGAAAGTCATCAACACCCTTTTCTGAAGCTCGACGACCGAAGTCATGCTTCTTTTTCGACCTCTTCTCTGCTCCGGAGGAAGCTCCTACATCAGACATCTTCACTAATTTTCGTTTATTCCTTTTCTCCGGTTGCGTGGACTCCACTGACTTCGGAGGGGATGATTGTTTCTCCGACTCTTCCCTCGGCACCTCGGAGTGCGTTTGCTCAGCCACGGCCAACTCGGTTCCCATCAAATTTGGCTCGGGCTCGGCTTGATTAATTGCAGCAGCTTTCACAACTGGCAGCACCTCGGCAGGCACAACCTCCTGTTGGGACTTTGGATTTCCTGAGTCAACCGCTGACGTTGCACTTGCCCCAACGTCAGTTGATTTCCTACCTGTAGTTTTCTGGCTGGCAGTCCTCTTCACCAATGCTCGAACTAAGTCCCTTCTCATGGCGTTGGTCAACTGTAAATCTCGGCTCTTACCAAACTTTGATTGAAGATCCTTCTTCGGATAACGACGCCTGAAATCTTTGGCGTCCTTAACAGTTCGGTAACTGAAGAATCCAAGTAATGGATAGTACACTGCACCAAGACATAAAATAAAAAGAGTCAACAACAATTATTTTCCATGTATCGAAGTATTAGTAAACGCAGAATACTTACCAAAGTCGAAACTCCGGGAGACAAACCAGCAGCTTCGAGCTTCGAATCTACCACAAGTTTTTGATAGTCTCGAATGCCTTTATCAATATCGGCAAGCACAAGTAACTTCCCACCGAATTCCGGACTGAGTTTCGACTCCTTCTGCTTCGTCTCTTTCTCTACAAACAGGAAAAAGTTCCAACCTGTTAGTGCACAAAACAAGACCTTTATTAGAAAAATAACAATGAAGTGAATGACAAAATAAACTCACTCGCTCCGGAATGAATATTCATCGGAATGGTCATCCCATCAATCCTAGGTTCATGGAAAAAACTCTCAGACTGCCATTCTCCTCCAACCCACAGCCATTCCTCCTGAAAACTGTGGAGGGTTTTCGGGATGTCGGTTATTATCTCACCGACTTGAAGACCGTGTTGCGGTTTTGCTCCAACAAAGAAACAACATGAAGATTCCGCCACTCTCCTCTTCGGACTCTTCTTAAAAGCGTAAATGCTTCTTATGTCCTCACAGGATGGTAAACCCTCACCTCTTTCATGCAGCAACACCATCAGTCCAATAATTTTCTTCCAGCTGTTCGATGTTATTTGACATAACGGTAACCCCCAACTCCAGAGATATTACATAATTAAACTTGGCAACAGGAATCGCAATCTCGACCTCAATCTCTCAGCGAATACACCAACACAACCCGGAAGAGGACTAGTTATTCTCTCCCCGGGGTAGGGCACGAAAATTTTCACCGATGGTGGAATCTGAACTTGTTCTCGGAGCATCACCACATCGCCATCCGTCAAAATGCTCGGCTCACCTTCGAAATCGACCGCAGGATCAGGCCACATCCTCACTGGCCTCCTCCAGTGAGGTTCTTTGACATCGGCCGCATTTTCCTCCACCACGCAATCGCCGTACTCATCGTTCGGCTTAATGTCCAAGTGTCTCACTAACATCGGATCCCACCGATGATACTCGAAAGATAATTCAATTAATTCTGAGTCATGGTACACCTCCAGTGGGACCGACTTCTTACTGGAAGAACTTGCAACGGCCTTACCCTTTCCCTTCGACGTCATCGAATAGAAAGAAAAACATAATACAAGGAAATAGGCAAAAAATCGACAACAAAACTTACCAAGGAATCCGCGAACAGACAATCAAGCGAGAAGAACAACTCTCGATTTTGCAAAAGAAATTCAATCACAAAACCACTGTTCGCAGGAATTTAGAAATGAAGGAAAAAGTAAAGAAACTTTTATTGAAATCCTGTGAGCCCTATTTATAATCACCGTTTTTCGACCGTTAGGGTTCTCAATTAGGGGCGCGTATAACCGACGCGACCCCTAATCTCAAACGGTGCAACCTCTTCATCTAACAGAATCTATGGTACACGTAGCACCCTATTAAAATGGCTGTTATCTCATTTAATACCATTACGGCGCGACCCTTCATGCTACCCAATTAATATCCGACCGTTGCGTCTCCTCAAGTTATCTTTAACGCTGCCAGCCATTTGTTGAAATTTTACCAAGTGTCCTCACTTCGGAAAATCTTCTTCACCCTGGATTATATGACCCACTCCAGTCACTTCGTACATACAAGCACGACCGAACATGCATTTCCACTCTACTATTTATTACCGATTCGGAATCTCTCCGTTTTGCAGTATCGACGGCCACCACTTCGTATGCCCGCCGATACTGGGGGCCTCTCTGTTATCATCCGATTCGGTAATTCGAAGTTATTAGCCTCAAACCATATTTAAGACAGATTATTACCAACACCGACTCAATCAACAATTATTCCGGTTCGCATACCGAACTGGCCAAATCATAGAAAACCGAGGTGACCCTCGCGCCGAGGTCATCCCAAACCGAAGTATCTGCAAACCGAAGTCAACATGAACCGAGGTCACCACCTCCTAAACTGGTGACAAGGCGCCTACACGCCATTTTCACGAACCACGAGATCTTTCATCATTCAAGTGGGACCCGCTGACAATATCGCCTACCAAAAAGCAGCTTTACGAAAAAGGCATCGCACAAGTCCCGATATGTATCCCATAAAAATTACTATAAATAGCAAACTCCTAATACTTGTACGGGGATCCCCGAACCGAATATTTTTACCACGAAACACGAAACAGCTCACAGAAGCTTTCCACCTCGGTTCACCTCGGACCGGGGCCATTGTTGAGTTGTTAATGCATGTCTTACGTTCAAACCATTAATATCAATAAACTAAACTTACTTTCAAATCGTTGTTAACAATCACATAACAACAATAAGTTTGATTTTAGTATATACTATTATTCCTCATATAAGAAAAAATAACAGTTTTACTTATTCTTATTCACCATATAATACTTAATTATTTTTAATTATAAACAATATTGTCGTATAATGTCATTATTATTTATAAAAGTTATGAAACTTGTACGTGCTTGTTTTCTTTTTATTTTATATAATGAAAAATATTTAATGCACATTGTATTATTTACTTATGTAATCAATTTAAATATGTAAATAAATTTAAAATTAATTAATGTATAAATATTTTACAAAAATATACACACATGTTTTTTTATAATGTAATTTTTTTATACTAATTAAACCATTTCGATCCAGCAAATGCAAAAAACTCAATCCATTCTATAATCAAGATATTTCTAATTTGCATTATAAGAACTTATTGTTTATTTAGTGTACTCTGCAATGAAAATATATTTTACAATAATTTTATTACATAAAGAAATAAAAATAAATAAATAAAATAAAAAAAAATAACCATGGTTGCCAATAATATACAAATATATTCTAAAGAACAGTTAATATATTTCAATTTTAATTTTTGACCATTAGTAAAACAATTTAATGTATCTCGTCATTATTTTTTTTCCCGGAACGACAGATGAAACTATATTAATCTCAAAAGCGAACATAGTTCGAATACAACCAGTATAACAGAAAAAGCAGAAAAATGAGAGACAGCATAAAGTGGTCTAGAGCCTCAACAAGCAAACAACACTACTAAGACACAAAGGAAGCAGAAATGAAAATACAAAAGAGTTAAGCCCCCACCACTGCTACAAATCCTAGCAAGGGACATAACTGAAACCAAGAGAAAAAGAAAACCAAAGCCAAGACTAAACTATCAAGAAACCGCAGCCAAAGAAAATTCGAACCAGCCAGACTGAGCTATTTGGATCAGTCTATGTTCAAGTATTAAAGTCTTTTGAAAAATCCACAAATTTTTTGACTTCCAAAGCCACCAAAGCATGTACGTAGTAAGTTGAATTCTTGCTTCAGAGACTTCAGAGTGGTCAAGAGTACAAACCTCGTACCACCATGCCCTAAATGAATCTATGTAGCCATGTAGGCTATCCCATTGGATAAGGCACAACTGCTAGACTTTGGTTGCTCTGTGACATGCAAAAAAAGATGTGCTCCATGGACTCAACAGTTGTTGTACCTATAAAACAAGTAGTAGCAAGATCCACACCCCTTTTATTCAGTTGGATAGCCACAAGGAGAGTATTTGAGATACATTTCCACACAAAATGCTTGAGCTTCCCTGCTACTTTCAATTTCCAGATTTTGTACCAGATATTTGGCTTACTGATTGAGTTGGTGCTGCTTTCTGGAATATCAGATTTGAAAGCCTTTAGACCGTTGAGATAGGCATAAGTGCAGAGATAGAAAATTTGCTTTTTTTTTTTTTATCAAGGCCCCAGTATAACCTATCATTTCTGTGAGGGTTAAGAGAGGCTATACTAAGGATAGCTTGACTGTTACTGGCATTAAACACTTGCTGGATCAACCATTCATTCCACTGTGTGCCACAATGAAGCATAAGATCCTTAACCCAGGTAAGATGATCTCTCGCAATAGGAATGGGAGTGGGAGAAGGTTTATTGGGAGTTGGAACCCAATTAAAATCAGCAATCTTAGTGCTTTCCCCATTTCTGATTTCCACTTTAAGCCATGTAGCAAAAAATGGTAGCATATCCATCCAACTATTCCATATCCATGACCCACTTTGAGTTTTAGAAGCATGAACAAGAGAGGAGTTGGGGAAATACCTGTCTTTTAGGAGCCTGCTAACAAGGAGGTCAAGGTTGGTTGCAATCCCCCACAATTGCTTACAGATAAGGGCCTTGTTGAATAAGTGAAGGTCATGGAAACCCAATCCACCTCTTTCTTTGGGGAATGAGAGAAAGCTCCACTTTTTCCAGTGTATCCCTTGGGACTGATCAATGCCATACTGCCACAAAAATTGAGCACGAAGTTTTGATATTTCTGAGCATATAGAAATTGGCAAAGAGAAGCATGACATTGAGTAAACAAGTAAAGCTTGGATGACTTCTTTGATGAGCACTTCCTTCCCAGCAGAGCTAAGCAGTTTGGCTTTCCAGCTAGTTAATTTATTACTCACAGAAGTAAGCAAATACTCAAACACTTCCATTTTTACTCTACCAATTCCAAGTGGGAGGCCAAGATATCTAGTAGACATGTGTGCAGTGATGCAATTCAATGAACCATAGATGGTTGTCTTAAGCTGCTGGGGGGTGTTTCTACTGAAGAAAATGACTGATTTGTGAAGGTTGACTTACTGTCCAGTGAAGAGTCTGTATTGCTCAAGAATGTTCATGATGCAGCCTGCTTGATCAACTCCTGCCTTACAGAAGAAGAGGGAGTCATCTGCAAAGAGCAAATGAGAAAGCAGAGGACCATTTCTAGACAACTTCATACCTTTCAGCAAACCATTTGAGATAGCATTCAGAATAATAGCTGTGAGCAGCTCAGCCACAATTATGAATAGGTAGGGGGATAGAGGATCCCCCTGCCTTATACCTCAAGAAGGAGTTACAAAACCACTGATAAATCCATTAACTTTGAAAGAAAAGGAGGCAGTAGACACACAGATCATAATAAGCTTAACAAAATCAGCATGGAAACCCATTTGGAGCATAATCTTCTTCAGACAAAGCCATTCTACTCGATCAAAGGCTTTTATCAGATCTAATTTCAGAGCCATGAAATAATTAGGTCCAGTTGAGTGTCTGTTAAAGGCCTCTTGTGCTATTATCACATTATCAGTCAGTTGTCTACCTTCTATAGATGCTGCTTGATAATAACTTATACATGAACAGAGGCAAGCTTTAAGTCTGGAGGCCAATACTTTAGAGATGATTTTATAAAGAACACAACATAGACTGGTGGGCCTAAATTTACTCAAAGAATCAACATTCTCACATTTTGGAATCAGAGATACCATAGTGTGGTTCCAGTATTTTTGTAGGATACCTGATTGAAAGAAAACTGTACACAACCCTTAAGAGGTCAGATTTAATGAGATTCCAGCAATGTTGATAGAATATGGTTGTCATCCCATCTTCACTGGGGAGTTATCTGGTTGCAGACTGAATAAGGCTCCTTTCACTTCTTCTTCTTCAACTGGCTTGAGCAAAGCCTGATTCATATCTAAGGTGATGTAGTTTGGAATAAGAGGAAGTAAAGAGTCACCTCCTCAACTTCCTTCTGATGAGAAAAGCATAGAACTCTGCTATATGTTTTTCCAATTCTGCTATATATTTTTCCAATTAAATTCAATTTCAAAACAATTTAATTTATACACACACACACACACACACACACACATATATATATATATATATATATATCAAAATAAATATTAAGAAAAAACGATATTGGCAAAGATTAATTAACCAATTTGATTTCGCATGATTAATTGGAAGAAAAAAATTCTACCTAACATGTTACGATTACGATAAATATTATTTGATAAAAAGTGAATATTTGTGAAATAATTAATATTATGGTTAGAACTTAAAATATGTTGTAATTTTTATCTT
>CACSLK010020742.1:13818808-13831017 GCA_902706635.1 Striga hermonthica | reverse complement strand
CTAGCAACTACAGAGAACTAACCTAGCAACTACAGAGAACTAACCTAGCAACTAGAAAGAACTAACCTAGCAACTACTAACCTAGCAACTACAAAGAACTAACCTAGCAACTACAGACAACTAACTTAGCAACTACAAAGAACTAACTTAGCAACTACATAGAACTAACCTAGCAACTACAGAGAACTAACCTAGTTGGAAGGTTAGTTGGCAACGGTCAACGCCGGAGTTAACGACGGAAGTCAGCAGTCAATGCCGAAAGTCAACGAATTTCGCCAGAAGTCAACGGTCAACGCCGGAGTCGACGGGTCAAAATAATATTTAAATAATTAAAATAATAAAAGAAAGAGTAAATCTTGGCCATACATGATGTACCAAATCTTGTGGCTAAAAATGAGTCTCACGTCCTCACTTTAAAAAAGTGACCGCATTTGAACTAATCCCTTTATATATATACACTTAAAATAGATTTAATTATATACATATGATTAATAAATTGAAATGGAACAATGTTTATGATGTTAGACTAACTAATTAAAATATATGGCATAGTCACATCAAATAAATTATCGAACCATTTTAAATTGAAATAACCATATCATATATCTCAATTTTAAGGGATTTTATCTTGATACAATTAAGCAATTGGCAAAGAGGCAGACGAAGGTGGGGGATGAGATGCCAAACAGACCTGGTAGTTCGAGGTTGAGGGAGGAAATAGTGATGCTCGATAAGGAAAAGGAGAAAGCGGAGACGCAACCGAGTGGTGAGATTGAGGAGGCTCAAATTGTAGAGGGAGATGAAGAGAAGAAATTCAGAATTGGGAAGGAATTGGAGGAGTCTATCAGGTCGAGGTTAATTGGATTGATAAGGGACTTCGCGGATATTTTTGCCTATACTGCTGAGGAGTTGACATGTATCAGCGCTGAGGTGATCGAGCATCGGTTGAATATCGACCTCATTGTGAGGCCGGTGAAGCAGAAGAGGAGACATCATGAGCCGGAGATGAATAAGGTGATCGAACATGAGGTGGAGAAATTGTTGAAGGCAGGTCATATTAAGAAAATCCAGTTCCCTAAATGTTTATCTAATACGGTGATGGTATCAAAGTCGGAGGGTAAGTGGAGGATGTGTATCGATTTCTGAAATTCGAACAAGGCGTGCCTGAAAGACTTATACCCACTGCCAAGGATCGACCAGCTGGTCGACTCTACTGCGGGGTGAGCTGCTCAGCTTGATGGATGCGTCTCAAGGATATCATCAGATTCCTTTGGCTCAGGAAGACATGAATAGGGTAAGTTTTGTGACGAGCAGAGGGACATATTGCTATGTGGTGATGCCATTTGGCCTTAAAAATGCAGGAGCGACGTATCAAAGGCTGGTCGATAAGATTTTCAAGGAGCAGCTCGGGCGCAACATGGAGGTTTATGTAGATGATATGCTGGTGAAGAGTAAGAAAGAGATCGACCATGTGAGTGACTTGAAGGAGACCTTCTTGACGTTGAGGAGATACAACATGAAGCTGAAAAATCCCACTAAATGTTCATTTGGGGTCAAGTCGGGGAAGTTTTTGGGATATATGGTGACAAAGAGAGGAATTGAGGTGAACCCAGAGAAAGTGCAAGTGGTGATGGATATGAGACCCCCTACGAAGGGGAAGGAGGTACAGATCTTGACAGGTGGAATCACTGGATTGAGTCGCTTTATTTTAAAGGTGGCAGAGAAGAGTGGTCCACTATTCAGGACGTTGAGGAAGAGCTCGAAGTTCCAATGGACAGAGGAGGCGCAAAAATCATTCGAGAAGTTACAGAAGATGTTGGCTAACTTGCCTTTGCTGGCCAAGCCAGTGCATGTAGAGGATCTGGTATTATATATATCCATTGGAGAAATGGTGGTGAGCGCAGTATTATTGCGAGAAGAAGGAGCAGCTCAATTCCCTATTTACTATATGAGTAGGGTGATGCAGGGCACTGAGCAGAGATATTCAAAGATAAAAAAATGTGCCTTAGCAGTGGTCGTCACTGTGAGAAAGCTGCGGCCCTATTTACTGAGCCATAAGGTGAAAGTTCGGATGAACATTCCCCTGGGAGAAACGTTAGGTCGACCCTCAGTATTGGGTCGATTGGTGAAGTTGGCAGTTGAGCTGAGCAAGTAAACAATAGCGTATGAGCCAAGGAGGGCAATTAAGGCACATGTGTTGGCTGATTTCATTCAAGAGGGAAAAAAAGGGGAGGAGGAATGTGAGGGAGTTTGACAAATGTTCGTGGATGGCTCGGTGTCAAAGGTTGGAGGTGGTTTAGGCATTGTGTTGATTTCGCCCAAAGGATATAGCCTAGAGTTTTTGCTTAAATGTGGGTATCGAGTATCAAACAATGAGGCGGAGTACGAGGCAGTTATCAAATGAATCCAGTTGGCCTTGGCGGGAGGAGCCCGAAAGATGCAAGTGCACTCAGATTCGCAATTGGTGGTTGGCCAATTTCAAAAAGGTTTCGAGATAAAGGAGAAAAGGATGCTGAGGTGTGTGGAGGAGATAAAAAACTTGCAAGGAGAGTTTGATTCCTTCGAGTTAATCCAGATACCTCGAGGAAAAAATGATCGAGTTGACCTGTTGTCCAAAATAGCACAAATCCTGGTCGACTGTAAAAGCAGGTGTGTGACTCTATTACACATAGAGAAGAGTGTGGTCGAAAAGAAGGTAGCCGAGATAGAGGAAGTTGAGGATTGGAGGGCCCCAATAATAAAGGAGTTGAAGGAATGAGGTGTCAAAGCGATAAGGAGGTTCTTCGAGCACGGAGGCATTTTGTATAAGAGGTCCCATGCAGGACCAAACATTTGCGATGTGTAACAAGGGATTATGGTCGATACGTGCTGAGGGAGACTTGCAGTGATCATAGTAAAGCAGGCTCTTTGGTAGCTAAGATTTTGAGAGCAAAATATTTCTGGCCGACAATGAAGAAGCATGCAAAGATGATGGTGATGAGATGTTTGCAGTATCAGAAGCATGATCCACATATCCATGAGCCAGCCGAAGTGATGACGACCATCAGTGCTCGTATCCCTTTTGCGCAATGGGGTGTTGGCTTAGTGGGGCCCATGCCTCAAGGAACTGGACAAAGGAAATACTTAATTGTGGCGGTCGATTACTTTACAAAGTGGTTGGAGGCCGAACATTTGGCCAAGATCACGGAGGAGAAAGTAATACACTTTTTATATAATAATTTGCTGCAGGTTTGGGGTCCCAAAGGTGTTGGTATCTGATAGTTAAACTCAATTCAATGGTAAACAGATTCGAGCATGGTGTGATGACATGAAGATCGAGCAACATTTTGCATCAGTCGCTCATCCGCAAGACAATGGACAAGTCGAGTTGACCAACGTCATCGTATTAAATTGGCTCAAAACAAGGCAGGAAAAGGCATCAGGAGCATGGGTGGATGAATTTACTTCAGTGCTTTGGGCATACAAGACGACGCCTATGTCGACAACAGGAGAAACGCCTTTCTGTTTAGTCTATGGGATGGAGGCCTTACTTCCGGTCGAGGTCGAGGTTCAATCACAGAGATCGAGCACGTATGATCGAGAGCAAAATGAAAATATGATGATGGCAGCTCCTGACACAATTGAAGAACTTAAGGGGCGGGCCTCGATTAGGGTGGAGGCATACAAACAAAGGATGCAAGAAGCACATGACAGAAAGGTGAAAGTTCGAAGAATCTAGATTGTTGACCTGGTTTGGAAAAGGGTCGATGTGCTAAAACATGTCGGGAAGCTGAAGCCGAACTGGGAAGGGTCGTACCTCGTCGAGAAGGTCCATGCTGGAGGAGCATACTCATTAAAGGATGCTGAAGGAAGGTCACGTGCCAGGTCATGGAACGTGGCTAACTTGAAGAAATATTACGCTTAAAATTTTTCAATCTTCTGTCTATGTGAAACTTTGTTGAAATGGATGTAATCAACTTTCTTATTCATGATTAATGAAACTGCGTGTTCGAGCTCCACAACTTGTTGTACTATCGAATTATTTTATTGTCGGAATATTTGGAGCAACCTCAGTGGCAGTATACTTGGAGAAATATCCATCATGACTAAGGCCATGAGGCTGGATGGTCGCATGTATCAACCACTTCTTTGAAGATGGGCATTTGTTAAAAGAAAAATTCATCATGACTAAGGCCATGAGGCTGGATGGTCGCATGTATCGACCACCTCTTTGAAGGTGGGCATGTGTTCAAAGAATAAAAAATCCATCATGACTAAGGCCATGAGGCTGGACGGTCACATGTATCGACCAGCTCTTTGAAGGTGGGCATGTGTTCAAAAGTGAAAAATCCATCATGATTAAGGCCATGAGGCTGGATGGTCACATGTATCGACCACCTCTTTGAAGGTGGGCATGTGTTCAAAGGTCAAAATCCATCATGACTAAGGCCATGAGGTTGAATGGTCGCATGTATCAACCACCTCTTTGAAGGTGGGCATGTGTTCAAAGAACAAAAAATCCATCATGACTAAGGTCATGAGGCTGGATGGTCGCATGTATCGACCACCTCTTTGAAGGTGGGCATGTGTTCAAAGGTAAAAAATCCTTCATGACTAAGGCTATGAGGCTAGATGGTCGCATGTATCGACTACCTCTTTGAAGGTGGACATGTGTTTACAGAAGAAAAAATCCATCATGAGTAAGGCCATGAGGCTGGATGGTCACATGTTTCGACCACCTCTTTGAAGGTGGGCATGTGTTCAAAGGTGAAAAATACATCATGATTAAGGCCATGAGGCTGGATGGTCACATGTATCGACCACCTCTTTGAAGGTGGGCATTGTTCAAAGGTGAAAAACCCATCATGATTAAGGCTATGAAGCTAGATGGTCGCATGTATCGACTACCTCTTTAAAAAACTCATCATGATTATATACGTCGGAATTCGCTTAAACATAACATTAGGAATGTGCATCAATTAAACGCAAACATAGTATGAAGAGAAGACATGATCGAGCAAAGACATGAAAGTACTGTAATAAACAAAACAAAACCCATTGATAATGGGGTTCTTACAAATACAAGTACACGATTTATAAATGAAAAATACGAAAGTGTTCAAAGAGCAGAAATGCAAGGATTTTGAGAAATTTGCTCAGCGTTGGCATCAGCATTAGACTCGGGTTGCTGCTCAGCTTGTTGATTAGAGCCAGAAGCCAACTCGACCATGTCCAACAGCGGTCGAGCACGAATTGAGTCGGCCATGGCTTGTTGAATGGAGACAGTAGGAGTGACACTATCGGGCAGCTTGAAAGTTTTCTTCAGAACATCAGCTCGAGCCAAAGTACGATCCAGGGTGCCCGACCACCATTCATGCGTAAGGGGTAAGTCGGGGTCACCGTGGAAATCCTGAGGAACTTTGGTCATGGCATCATATGCATATGCTCTATATATCAAGCTCCTCAAAATCATAACGAACTGAAAATAATCAGTCCGAGGTCCTGCACTTCCTTTAAATATTATGGTGACTGCATGAAGTCAGCCACCACTTGTTCAAGGTATTCTTGCAGGAAGCGCTGCCCGACCCTAATGTGCCATAGCATATGACGAGCCCGAAGGGTGGCAAGGTTGGTTAGATGCTGTCTTTTCTGATCGCGCATCGTCATGTCCTTTGCTCGAACAGCCCTCTCGGCTTTGATCAAACCCTCGAGAGCATTGTTTTTGTTATCTTAAGCAGTAAGGGCTTCCTCGAGGGCCTTGATCTTCTCCTTGGCCTCTTTGTTTTTCTTCTGCAACGCCGAGCATTCTCGCTTAGTCGTGGCCACCGATTCTCGCAGCTCATTGCGTCAGAGGATAAGGTCTCTATTCCTCTCGTACAGAAAGGTAGCGCCTTTCTCGACCAGAGGGATCGAGTCACCCACACTGCCCATGGTATGCTCGACCAGCGGCACCAACTCGATCAAGCCCTACACACGACAAGGATAAATAAATAAATATATGAAGGAAAATGGAGAATAAAGTGCATAGTAAAGTAGAAGAGCACACGTAAGGGATATATAAGGGATTATCTGCGTTAACCACTGAGCAAGGTGTTGACCTCGAGTCCTTAAATTGGAGCTGTTGGCCTCGAGGCCAACAATGGGGACGGTAGTCTTTAATGGGACAACAACTCCTCATCATTACCCGTAACTAATGAAAGAGGAGTACGGGAAGAACGCATGTCGGCTATCTTGACAAGCTGACGGTGCTTGCCCTTTTTTTTTCTCACCCTCTTCATCGCGAGAACGCTTCTCTTTATTCCCCTCGAGCACTAGTTGCTCGGAAGAAGGAAAAACCTCGACGATAGGAATGGTCGAGTGCTCGGGTAGAGACGATGATTAAGGATGCACAGTGTGTGGGGGTGATTTGTTGAGGTTGTTCTGATTCTAGTCGAGGGGAGGTAGGTGGTGCCTGTCCTTCCGATTCGGGCTCTTGGGTAGCAAGCAGTTTGACCGAGGTCTGGGGAGGTGGAGCTGGTGTCTGCTCGACAATCAGTGGCGCCTTGGTCGGAAGGACATGGGATTCGACCTTGTGGGAAGAGGCCAAAATATAGGGCTGCGATGTGGCCGAGTCGAACGGCTGAGAGGTTGAGTTTGGAGGGGCTCGCCGTTTGAGAGGATCTTTCCTTTTTAGAGCGGGAATTTGAAGCATCTCTACAAAAATCACAAAAAATACATTAGTATAATATCAGATAAGTTCATACTTATAATGCAATGGTCGAACATTACCTGGACCGCCCTTAACTCGAATAAAGTCGAGGACTTCTTGGGTAAGGGGAGATAAGGTTTTATGGGTAAGGTGCCCACAGAAAGGAGCAGGTTTTCATTTTAGAGAAGGGTCCTCGAGGTGACTGGCTTTGAATTCCAGACACTGATGCGCTGGTTGAAGATAGGGGAGGGCGAAGAAGACTCGACCTCAAGAAAGAGTTCCTTGAGCCAAGGAACATTCTCCCAAGAGAATAAAACTTCGGGCTCGATGTAGATAAACTTGTGTTTCCACTTAGGAACGTGTGAAGGGATATAACCCATTGACCTGTCGAGAAAGCACATAGCAATAGTGAAAAAATTCCTCGTCGAACCGACCGTGGCAGACATGAAAAATGATGATGTAAGTATTAATAGAACGGAAGGCGTTTGGGGGAAGATGATTGAAAGGAAGGCCGAGCGAGTTGTATATGTCGATAATGTTAGGGCAAAGAGAGAAGCGGATGCCTATAGCAAATTGAACCTCGAAAAAAGTATAGTGGTGCTCAAGAGGATTATAGTAAGTATCACCGGATCAAGGGTTGAGGAAACGCCACTCGCAAGGCTGGCCAAATTTTTCCAAGTCCAACCAGCCAGTGGACGAAGAGGTCGAAGGGGTTTTGTAGCTTTTGGTCGAGAGGGAATGGAGCTTGAACACGGTTTAGCCTTAGTCGATTTAGAAGAAGAATGAGGAGTGGCCAAAGGCTTAGACTTGTTCTTTTTTGGAGCTGAAGGGTTAAGAGGAGCATAGCGACGAGAGAGAGGAATGTGGTCATCATCTTTCTCAGCAGCATCTAAAGCGGCTGCGGCCGCATCGGAAGCCCCAAAATCAGGTCGATGGTGGCGAGATAAAGGAACATTGTCGATATTGTCCTCACCAGATTTATTAACCAGACAAGAAAGTTGCAGGGATGGAGCAGTGGGGATGGTATGAGAATCTGCAGGGCGAAACATGGAGAGAGGAACAACTTGGTAAATCTCTTCAAGGTAATTGGAAGGAGAGTGAGCTATCAGTTTGTAAGTCGGGGATGAGGATGGAGAAGTCATATTTCCGCTGGAATGATGGTCGTTCTCGCTGGAGGTAGCATAATCTGAAAAATAAAAAATAAAATACCAAAAAGGCGTGAGAGAGAAGACCTTAGGGTTCACAAAGAAGGAAGGGAAATGAAGAAAAGAAGAGCGCAACCAGGGTTTTCACAGAAGAAAGCTCGCAAAATTAGGGATCAAAAACCAAAAAATTTGAGAAATAAAACACGAAATTAGGTTGTAAGGAACTTACTCATTGTTGCTGTGAGGGAAGTCGCCGAGAAAACTGAGGTAGCTGAGAAATTCATCGCCGAGAGCAAGAGAACTGATTTGCAGAAGAAAGTAAGGGCACAAGTAAATTCAAAAATTCGCAAAGATGAAAAAGTCCGAAAAATCCTAAGTGTTTGTATTTATAGATGGATACAGAGGCAAGGTGAAGAGTTGAAAAAAAAAATGACCATTGGATTAAAGGTGAAATCCAATGGTCGGGAGCATTAAAGGGGGATGCAAGATTTGATGGGGCGTGAATCGCGAGAAAATGTGATGATTGACGCGCCTGACAGAAAGAATAAGTGGCGAAAAGGAGTTTCGTGATGACAGATGGAAAGAGACGTGGTCGAAAAAGTGGAAGACAGTCTGGCAGATGGTCGATGAATACGACGACTAGGAGGATGGACGAACTTCTACCAGACTTGGAGGAGTAGATGATATGGGATATTATACTTAGAGGAATAAACCGACTCCTTAAATCGATCGAGCGGGTCGGGATACGAAGAGGACCGCATTTGGTTGTAGTATCGGGCAGAGAGGTTAGAACCAAATACCGACAAGAAGAAGAAGATGAGGGCCCAAGGGCGAGTAACGAAGAAGATTTGATCGAGGGTCGAGGAGATCAAACAAAGGGTCGCCTAAAGGGCCACAACACTGGTCAAAGACAACTTGAGGACAGCTCGCTGGTCGATCACTCTATGAATCGAGGATGGCTTAAGGAATTGACTTAGATAATGTCAAAATACGAGAGTCCCTAACAGAATGTTAGAGAGATTATACGGGAATATTTATCCCATGTGCAGAGGACACGTGACAAGAGAATATAGGTGCAGAGGATAGTGGCGACGACCACTTCAGACACACACATACACACACACACAATGTGTGTGTACGGACGAGCAGGTTTGGACAGATAGCTCATCAAATTCGGGCAGCCCCTAGGTCAGGTATCTCACCCCTATATATATGGGGGTGGGCCTTTCTTTTAAAACACGATCAATACATTTACCTTTGAGAATTGA
The DNA here is from genome assembly GCA_902706635.1 of Striga hermonthica. Taxonomy (NCBI): domain Eukaryota; kingdom Viridiplantae; phylum Streptophyta; class Magnoliopsida; order Lamiales; family Orobanchaceae; genus Striga; species Striga hermonthica. Next base: position 13,821,937 of record CACSLK010020742.1, on the reverse strand, counting down.
TTGAGCAAACACTGACTTAAGCTTTGGAGGCTCTTCACCGAAAAACTCCTCTGGTGTGAGAGTTCCTTATAGGTACGTGGCGTTCAACCAACGAGAAAGAAGGCAATTCATCGAGCTCCAGTCGGTCAGAGAGTTTTACGTTACCATTGAACAATTAATTTATATTTTACAAGGAATCAATAGTATGATCTTTCTGTTCTACACGATGAACTATACTATCTACAATGTAAAATAAAGGATTTATGACTGCATAAATAAATAAACTACAAACATAAATACTTTGACTAAAACATGATTGCCAGATCAAAATTGAGTTGTTAATATATGAAAGTCAAGCTTAAACAACATATACTAACACTCTTCACTTCAAAAGGATCTTCTACCAGTGGCAGTCCTCTTCAAGACCTTAAGCTAGCTATCCCAGTAGAACTAAATGAAGATATGGTGGCACTAGTGGGTGTTGATGAAATTAATACTGCCCTTTTCAGCACCAACCCCAACAAGGCTCCTGGGCTTGATGGTATGACATCATCTTTTTTTTTTATTCAATTCTTTTGGACTTTAATACAAGATGATCTTTGTGCTTTTGTGTTGAGCTTTTTAACTCTTGTAGAATGTTAAAAAGTCTGAATCGTGCTCTCATCACCTTGGTTTCTAAATGTCATAACCCTGTCCTTGTTTTTTAATTTAGACCATTAGTATCTGCAGTGTGGTCTATTAAGTGATTTCAAAGATACTTGCAAATAGACTAAAGCCTTTCTTCATCTTTGCATTAGTGAATTTCAGTCAGCCTTTGTTCCAAATTGCTAAATTCTACATAATGTTATCATTGCTCATGAAGTTTTCCATTTTCTAAAAACCCTAGATAGGGTAGATCTTTATTTCATGGCAATTAAGCTAGATATGATAAAGGCCTTTGATAGAGTTGAATGGGATAGTGTGAGACTTATATTGCTGAAATTGGGTTTTAATTCCTCCTTTGTGTTGTGGATAATGAACTACATTCTTCTACTTCCTTCTATTAATGTAAACGGTGAGACCTCTTGATTTGTCACTCCTTCTAGAGGAATCAGGTAGGGAAATCCTCTATTCTCTTACATTTTTATCCTTCTTTCTGATATTTTTTCTCATCTTTCAAAAACTGAGTTCTTAAAAGGAAACCATAAAGGTATAAAATTAAGATAAACTAGCTCAATTTTAACCCACTTATTTTTTGTTGATGATACACATATATTTGCTAAAGCTGAAGTTGATCAGGCCTGCACTTTGCTTCAAATTCTTCAAAATTATCTGTAAATAATTGGTCAAAAGGTTAAGTTGGATAAATCTTCAATTTTCTTCAGTGAGAACACCCCCCAATACACTCAAAAGACAATTTGCCACACCTTGCTATGCATTAAACCTCAGACCTCCTCTAACTAATTAGTCCTCCCATTTGGTATTGGAAAATCGAAAGTGGCTACCTTCTCCTTCATTGAAGAAACTATAAGGAAAAGAACTTCAAACTGGAAGAATAGATACCTTTCAATTGCAAGTAAGGAAGTCCTTTTGAAAGTAGTTTTGGGAGCTCTACCTACTTACTCCATGGTACTTTATGCTGCTCCAAAAGCTAATCAGAAGGCACTCCTCAGCAATTGCAAACTTATGGTGGAGTAAATAGCAACTCAAAAGGTCTTCACTGGAAATCTTGCAAACTTTTAACCCTACCAAAAGCAATCTGTGGTATTGGACTCCATGATCTTTACCACTTCAACAAAGCACTAGTCTCTAAGCAGCAATAGAGGCTAGAGACCAGCCCAAATATTTTGGTCAACAGAAGACTGAAAGCTAGGTACTTCCCCTGGGGCGACCTTTTATACAACTCAGAGAAGAAGCAACAGCTCATGGCTTTGGGGCAGCTGGCTAAAGCAAAGGGACTCATTCTAGAGTGAGATGTTATTTAAAATTAGAGATGGAAAATCAGTGAGAATATGGGACCACCCCTGGGTCCCTACCCTACCTGAAGACATGCTAGTTAGAAACAACTCTAGAGCAAGTGAGATGACTTGGGTGTATGAATGTAATACCCCGTTTAATTATGGATTATTTGAGAATAAATTATTGATTAATTATTGCTATTATTAATTGTCATATCATTAATATTATTATTATTTGTAATATCCCGTCAATTTCAGTATAAATTATATTTTTAGTTCCGATATTAATTTTCGGAGTTAATTCTTTTTTCAATCAGTTCAGTCAAAATTACCGGAAATTATTTTCGACGTACCGTTTACGTTCGAAATAATTTTGGGTAATTAAGTGTTATGCTTAATTAATTAATTAAGCTCTAATTTGTGATTAATCGAAATTAATCACCATTAGCATTAGATAGTGCATTCGGATTTTTCCTATTTAGTTACAAAAGCCGTATGGTTTGTGATTGTTTGGTAATGGAATTTAGTCCAAATTCTCTTCATGACTAAGTGATTAACGTGGCATTAGGAGAATTAAATGAGAAGCTTAGTCATCTAAGGATTATTATAGTAAATCCAAGTGTCATTAGGAGAGCTAATCTCCAAATTTTTCTCTCGGCCATTAGGGTATAAAAGGGGGAAGTTGGACATTTTGATCCACTTTTCTTCCTCTTCTATAGTGAGCTTCAGCATCCTTTGTATTCATAAATTAGATTAAGTAAATTTAGTGAGATTTTGGAGTGTTGCTCGTGAGTAATTGCCGAGAGCTTCCTTCAAGCCGTCGCACATCCGAGCCATCGAGCACGTACCGCAAGCAGTTCGCACATCGCACGGTTAATCGCACGCGTAGCAGCAGTTCTTCACGGCAGTTAACACATCGTTCATCGGTCAGGAGTACGCAAGCATCCACGAGTGTTGTAGTGGTCCGTCGCGCGTACCGCAAGCCACCGCACGGCGTCGCACACACGCGGAGGGTCACGGCCGAGTACGGGAGTTCGAAAAGATTAGTCACTTGGGCTTAATCGGAGGTAACTCCCGACGGTTGTTGACCGAAATTAGCATGTTTATTAAGTTTAATTTTTAGTTAGACATGCATGCGTGTTATGTGTGGTTAAAGCCGTAGCCGTGCCCGATCATGTTATGTTCTAAGTAAATTCTCCGAACTAATCTCGCA
>CACSLK010020742.1:13738392-13753008 GCA_902706635.1 Striga hermonthica | reverse complement strand
TTTTTTTTTTAATTTTTTTTTGCGAAAAAAGATGAATCTTGGAGCGAATCACATGTCTTTTAGTACACCAAGTGTTTCTTGGAAGTCCGTCGATGGAGTTTCCGACCAATTTCCGGCGGGTCTGAGGGTTCTTGTCGTGGACGATGACCCAACTTGTCTGAGGATCTTGGAGAAGATGCTTAAAAATTGTCTATATGAAGGTAATTTTAATTCAATCGAAGTATCTTAAACGCTAACCTACTGTTCCAGAGTTTAATTCTCATGAGCAATTTGTTTCCTTTCATAATTAAGTTCGACCTTGTATGCTCTTTTGTTGGCTTGTTTTTCGAATAGATGTGGATAGCCAACAGATCTTAATCTCAAGATATCTTGTGTAGGATATCTTCTTGTGTATGTTTGTGTGTTACTGTTTTCTCTAGAGTATAGACTAGGGCTTTAGGGTGAGAATTTAGGTTTTCAACTCAATTGTGTGATTTGACCCGATTCCCAAGATTAAGTTTTTGAAGTTTATATCAAAATCTTGGCGACTTGCAAATCAAATTTAGTGGTGTGTTTGGTTTTGTGGAATTTTCTTTGTTTTTTTATCAGTAACCAAATGCGGTCGAGCTGAGATTGCGTTGGAGTTGCTTAGGGAAAACAAAGTTGGGTTCGACATTGTTATAAGTGATGTACACATGCCGGATATGGATGGTTTCAAACTTCTCGAGCATGTTGGACTGGAAATGGACTTGCCGGTCATCAGTAAGTGCTAATTTCTTTAATTTTGATTATTATCGAGATTTTGTTTTCACGACATTATCCTTATAGGCAGAAACTATCCCTGTTTTTCAGCCTGAAATAGGACACTCTAACTATATCTTAATTAATATGCCTTCCATGTTTGAATAATGTCTTGCTTTGCAATTTGTGTATGTGATTGTAAATTCTGAAACAATAAATGTGTTTCTCTACAATCAAGGCAAAACCTTGAAGGACAAGACATTCTAGCTAAGACATTTCTCTATTTTCTTTTCCTTATCTTTTATAAAATATATGAATAGATTTGCTAATCCCTTTGCTTTTGGTTTTTGCTTAGTGATGTCGGCAGATGATAGCAAAAATGTGGTGATGAAAGGAGTGACTCACGGCGCATGTGACTATCTCATAAAACCGGTCCGCATGGAAGCTCTGAAAAACATATGGCAGCACGTGATCCGTAAAAAGAAGTACGAATGGAAAGAAAAGGAACAAGAACAATCGGGAAGTGTGGAGGACAGCGAAAGACAGCCGAAACCGGAAGACTTGGATTACTCGTCCTCGGCGAATGAGGGGAATAATTGGAAAAGCTCCAAGAAAAGGAAGGACGATGATGATGAAGGTGACGAGAGGGACGACACATCTACTCTCAAGAAGCCAAGGGTCGTTTGGTCGGTCGAGCTACACCAGCAATTTGTGACGGCCGTCAATCAGCTGGGGATAGACAGTACGTTTCTCTTTTGCCCATTTCCTTTTTCAGTTTTCATATTGGATTTGGATGGAGGGTGACAGATTTTATTCAGTTTACTCATACATAGAGATGCTATGCATTTATGGAAGTAATAACGATCAAGTTACGGTACATTTTTTGAGGTTTTTATAGAATTATGCCTTGCGTCGTTTTGTATTATAATTAGAGCACACTGTTTTGTTCATACGACCATATTTGTAACATTGTGCCATATATACATTTGATTCGATTCTTTTCTCTGTCTTCCCGTCAATGTATTTTTATGGGAATAATTTATTTGTTGAGTGCAGAGGCCGTCCCCAAGAAAATCCTGGAATTGATGAGCATTCCGGGCCTCACAAGAGAGAATGTCGCAAGCCACCTACAGGTTAGACAAAAAGTTTGCTTTATTTTCTTTGAATTATAGATCCATTTTCTGGTCATTTGTGTTCGCACATCTCCCATTTTCTTCTCAACTTTGGTATTAACTGTGTCAGAAGTATCGTCTTTACCTCAAAAGGCTGAGTGGACAGCATCATAACGGGCTGGGGAATCCATTCATGGGCCCCACAGACCCATCATTCGGCCCCATGACCCCTCTCAGCAGCTTTGAATTCCCACCACAGAGCCTGGCCACAATCCAGGCGGCCTCCGCCAACAGGTTCCCCTTATCCGTCGACCAAAGAAACATTTTCAGCTTCGAGAAACCGAGAATCAACCAAACCCACACCCGGCCCTCGAGTTTACTTCACGGGGTCCCCACCACCATGGACTCAAGACAGCTGGCGGCCTTTGCGAACGTGAATTTACCGACACACCCCCAGCCGAGGACCCAAATACTGAACCGGCCCGTTTTCTCGCACGCCACTGCCAACGGAGTCAACAATGTCCGTGGTCAACCACATCAGTCCATCCAGCCGTCTAATGTGGTTGACTTTTCAAGAAGCTTACGCCCAGATTTAGCAGTCAATACTAATAATAATACTGCTGCGAATAACAATAACAGCAGTAGCTTTTTGCTTGTTGGCGACGCGGGTTCGGGCACGCCGAGTTTCAATGCGTTTGCCAATCTTAATCAGAGCCAGGCGATGGCCGATGAGTGGAGCTTGTCGGGCTTTGATGGGCCTCAGCATGCGGGTACACAAGCCCGGATCAATGTTGGGCCGTCAGTTTTAATTCAGCCAGGCTCGTCGAGCGGACAGAGTAGGGTCCCATCTGTTGTTAATAGGGTAGCCTCCGAGGGCCCAAGCGGTGGCCATAATACAAATATTGGCCAGCAGGTTACTTCATCAGCAGCTGATAATTCGTCCCAGATTAAACCTGGGAGGCTGTCCAACGTGGGTTTTCAGAATGGCCTGTTCTCAGATCAGCTTGGCCAGGAGGATCTCATGAGTGCACTTTTCAGGCAGGTTAGTGTTGTGTAATTTTCTTACCGTTAACTGAAAGTGCCCCAAACTGGCTATGGTTGTAAGTTACTCATTGCTCAAATATTTGATTTGTGCGTTCGTCAAATTATTTGAACATTTGTATCCGTGTTCGGATATAAATTAAATTCCCCTATTGATTCGTGTTCAATTCGAATAAAGTATCGGAAAGTATTCGGTTCGATACGGTATTCGGATGTGGAATTTCATTAAAAAAAATCTTTTATATTTAGAAATAAAATCTGTTTATAGAGAATAATACATCTATTTATATAACTATTTATGAATAAATTAAACCATAAATATAAATATTATACTATTAAACTAAAAGAATATCTAAATATTGTGTCATAATATAATATATTATATACTTAGCAAAATGTAAAATGTATAATTATTAATTGACTCGGGTATTTTACTAGTATGAATCGAATACTTCTATATCTGTATTCATATTTGTTTTTACATGTATACAATATATTATTCGTTTGTGAATTCGATTCAACAAATAAGAACCAGGCCAGTTATTCTTTGTGTTCGATTTCAATGAATACGAATCAACGAATCAAGTAAAATATATATTTTTTCCTTTTGCCACCCTATCCCTGATATTTAATCTAATTTTTGAAAACCCAAGTTTCCTTTTGATTTTACAGATGCTAATATCTTGTTGATATAATGCAAGACCAGAAATAGTTCCTTTACTTTCATACTGCAACTACATAAAACAGCCTTGAGTTTTAAGTTTAATAACATTTATATCCTAGAATTTTTCAAAATTACCTTAGTCTTTTGATGTTTACTCTTTAACGAGTATGATTAGATATAAGTTTACAAAATTATACATAGCCGCCTGATAAATCCTTTTACATTTTCTTGATTATGGCAGCCAGAAGGAATGACACCAGGTGAAAGCGATTTCGGGTTTGAAGGATACAACTTGGATAATCTTCCTGTATAATTATATATTCTTTAGACCCTTTCCTGTGTACATATTTGCAGCTACAGATGAAGTTTTGGCCCACTTATTATGTGTATTTATTTTCATTTAGTTCTTGTTCTATTTTGTTTTATTATTTTTTCTTTTTCCTTTTCATTGCCTCAAGAAGTAGTGTCTTGGAAAAATATGCCTTTGATTCTTTTGAATGTGAGAGGAAAAACAGAGGACATCATTCGGATTTCTTTTACAATTTGGGACGAAATCTCATGGCGTGATGCGCAAAGCGTACGAGCCTTGCGTACGAGCCTTTTCTAGGATTAGTGAGTTATTTACGGCATGAAAACTGGTCTAGTCCAAGATTGTCGGATTTTTTTATTTTTTTTTTTATTGTTCAATTTGAGCTATATGAGGCTGCCTGCCATGGGTGCAGTGCTGACCTCAAGTCGTGTCTTCATTCAAATAATTGTTTCTTGTCCTTTTGCAGTACAGATATTTGATTTTGCAAAGATTACAGTAGTGTTAATATTGTTCTTTCTTATGTTTTTTCTCCTGTTTTTGATGCCTTGTCCAAACAGAAGGTTTCAAACAACAAATGTCAAGAATCTTAACCTTTACGAAGGGTTTTGCTTGCATGCCCGACCCGTCCAGTGAACATCCTAGCGATCGGTTGAGGCCGGTCCCTTCAAAGGTTATAACTAACTTTTGGAAAATTTTTATCTATCTTACAAGATTTAGATTTATTTACGATTTTGCAACTACTATAAATTTAATTGCATATGTATCTAATCTATTGAATTAACTGGAGATTGATTTACTTGATTTTAGTTGCCATACAAAAAAACGTTGACTTATAAGAGAGAGAAATGAAAATAATTAACTTTTTCATTTAATTCCTTAATTCGTGCAACTAGAATTCTTTAATTCACGCAACTGGAATTCTTTAATTCATGCAGCTGTCAGGTGGTATATATTGCGTTTATGTAAGTATATATTCAATATATGTGAGCAACTGGAATTCCTTAACTCCCGTATATTACACGGGTGGCTAGCTAATTTTTTTTTCTTTAAATCTAAAATTAATGAGAAAAAATAGTTAAAAATTTAAATAGCTTTTAGAAAAAAATATATTATTATATATTTAGTATGACACTTTTTATTTGTGATCTTACATGTGTTATATTATAATAATTTTTTTTTTAACTTACAACATATAACTACATTAAACATAAATATATCAATTGAAAAATAATTTTATTTTTCTAACGAATTTTAATAAATATAATTATTTTAGATTATTATAAATATAAATATAATTTATTTATTTCAATATATACAATATGGATGTCAAATCGAAGATCATCAAAGGATGATTAATTTGATATATTATATATGTAAAACCGATAAGAAATACAAAAGTTATCAACTTTTAAAATACATTTACAATTCAATAGCTAATTGAAGGAAACAAATCAAAAGTCAGGGATATATTAGTCACTTAGTGTCTCACAATGTAAAATTACAAGAAACTAAAGGGTTATATTAGTACAAGTGATCTTAAAATATCTAAGTTAGCTAAATAATTTTATGGAATGTCCAAACCTAGATTATTAATTATTAATATATCAATATTATTTGTCCAAACTTAATTACGAAGCATGATTCTTCGCCAAGTAGGATTTCGAAGCACCAGAAGCAGCCACGTAGGCTCAGCGCATTCGGGAATTATATATAGAGAGGATATATTCAGTATATGTTGTAATGAAAAAAAAAAATGTCTTCCATCAAAATATATGTAGTTTAAAAAACAGTATATAACATATTACTTCATATAAAACCATACATATACACAATACCAACAATAAAATCCAGTTTATGCTAAATATAAATAGATTTTATACATAATGTCTCGCGATAAATTTCTTTATCATGTACAAAAAATATACTGAATATCAACCATACGTATGATAAAAAAATAAAAATAAAAAATCACCAGTTTATGCTTTGTGAATATAAACTATACATACATATAAGGTAGCCCTTATAATATACGGAACATATACCTCATATATACACAACATATACCTGCAACTTATACAAAATGAAAACTATCTATCTACGAATCAAGCACATGAACATGACTAGCTTTTTAGGTGAAATAAGTAGCTTATGTTGCTCTAGACGATTTTTTTTCTTTTTTTCTAATGCTTATTGCATCTTTTGAAATTGGGAACTAGGATACGATGAACATGTTGTATTCTTTGAATATTAGCTACTTGAATGCCTGCTAAACTGAAAATAACCATAAGCAGAAAAACATATTCCATCTCTTTGCACGAACTATAAAAAAAAATCTCACATTGAAATCCTCGTGTTACCCATCCTGCATTTCAAGCACTCTCCAGCCACAAGTCAAAGAAAAAAAAAACAAAAAAAAGGGTAAATAGGTTTAGAAAAAAAAATAAAATAAAGAAACCGACAAAACATGGTTGTTTCGATGTCGGTGGCGCAAAACAAACTCCCAGAATTTGCTCGCTTAACGACGTGAATGGTTGGGTCCGCTCGCTGCTTGAGGGTCGTCGGAGGCGCGCAGATGGACGGTGACTGATGGGGCTGCTGTTGCTCGAAATCACCGCCAGTTCTTGCTGCTGCTTAATGATTATCGACGAAGGATGGCATCGAGAACAGCTGCTCAGTCTCTCTCATTCCCGTCACTGCGATGGTGAGATTTTGAGAGAATATGAAATCCTCTTCTGTGATTTCTTTGATCGCTCGGCTGATAAACCGGAGAAGGAAAATCTGATATGATTGTGGCTTAAAGGGAACTTAGTTTCTTCCTTTTTTATTTTTTATTTTTTTTTCGAAACGACAGGGATAACTATTAATAAACAAAGGAAATACAATGTTCAAATACAAGATACAACCCCGATAAAGAGAAACATGAGAGACACGTCAAAGACGGTCTAAAGCCTCAACTAAAACACGCAAAGCCTGAAGTAAACCACAAGACTAAAACAAAGGGAAAATCATTCCAACCACTGCATAAGCCTAGCCAGAAGAACTAATCCCAAAGGCAACAAAACAAAAACCACGAGCAAGAAAAAACATACCAAAAACAAGCTAAACTAAGACACTGCAGAAATAAACTCCAGCCAGTCCAAATGGGCCATCTTAACAAGAACATGCTCAGGGATCATGTTCTTTTGAAAAATCCAGATATTCCTGGACTTCCAAAGGCACCAAAGCATATAGGTAGGTAATTGAATGCGTGCTTCAGCCACTTCAGAAGACTCCAGCAGACAAAGTTGATACCACCAGTCTGGAAAATGATCTGACCTTCCCTTGATGCCATCCCACTGAACTGGACAGATGTCCCAGCATTTTCTGGCACTTGCACAATTTAAGAGCAGATGTTCTAAAGTTTCTGGCCCTTCCCCACACATAGCACAGGTTGTGTCCAAAACCAACCCTCTTTTCAATAGTTGCACAGCCACTGGGATGGAATTGTTCAGGCATTTCCAAAGAAAGAATTTGATCTTACCTGCAATCTTGAGTTTCCAAAATCTGAGTTTTGTTCCTTGCTTGATTGTAGCTGCATTACTGCTTTCAGGTGGATCCTCTTTCAAGAGTTTTGACAAAGACAGGTGCTTGTAGGTACTGGAAACAGTAAATGTGCCTTTCTTTTCCAACCCCCAGAGGATTCTATCACTCCTGTTAGCATTAAGAGTATTGATTTTCAGGATTGCTTTGCTATCATTCTCATCAAACACTTGATTCACCAGCCACTCATTCCATTGATTGCCACAGGTGTGAAGCAAGTCCTTAACCCATACCAGATGACCTTTAGCAATGGGGATTAAGGAGGGTGCTGGCTTTAAAAGCTTAGGGACCCAATTAAGATATTTAATTCTGGTATCAAGACCATTCCTTATTTCAATTCTCATCCACTTAGCAAAAATAGGCATAGTGTCCATCCAACTGTTCCACATCCAACTACCCCCTTGGGTTTTCTGAGCATGAACAATGGAGAAATGTGGGAAATACCTGTCCCTAAGAAGTTTGCTCACAAGAAGATCAGGGTTGGTTGCCACTCTCCATAGCTGCTTACATATCATAGCTTTGTTGAATAATTGCAGATCAAGGAATCCCAGACCTCCATGCTGCTTTGGAAGTGATAACCAACTCTATTTTTTTCAATGAATTCCCTGAGATTGTTCTGAATTAGTCTTCCACCAAAACTGAGCACATAGCCTAGAAATTTCAGAGCATGTATAGTGACTGGAATCTTGAAGCAGGACATTGAGAAAATAGGGAGTGCTTGAATGACAGCCTTGAGCAAAACCTCTTTCTCAGCCGTGCTAAGAAATTTTGATTTCCAACTTTCAAGCTTATTCTTGACTGAAATGAGGAGATAATTGAAAACTTCCCTTTTAGTCCTGCCAATTCCCAGAGGGAGACCAAGATATCTAGTCGATCTGTGGGGAGTGATGCCATTCAGAACAGAACAGATTGAAGCTCTGATGTGCTGAGGAGTATTCTTACTGAAAAAAATAGCAGATTTCTGCAAATTAATGGCCTGCCCAGAAAAAAGCATGTAGTGCTCCAATAGGTTCAGAAGAATAGTAGCCTGATCTGTCCCTGCTTTGCAAAAAAATAAGGAATCGTCTGCAAACAACAAGTGAGAAAGCATTGGACCATTTCTGGAAAATTTTATTCCCTTCAGCATACCAATATTCAGAGAGTTCACCACCAACGCAGATAAGAGTTCAGCAACAATTATAAAAAGGTAAGGGGACAGAGGGTCCCCTTGCCTAATGCCTCTGGATGGTGTCACATAGCCACTGAGAGAACCATTGATTTTAAAAGAGAATGAGGTTGAAGAGACACAGAACAATATAAGCTTCACAAAGTCCAAATGAAAACCCATTTGCAGCATTATCTTTTTCAAGCATATCCATTCAACTCGATCGAAGGCCTTTATTAAATCAAGTTTGAGGGCCATAAAATGGTTTGGTCCAGAGGAGTGTCTGTTTAAAAAATGTAAAGTTTCCTGACCAATAATAATAAGTTACTTAAATTTGATTCTAGGTATAATTAAAAATGTTTACAATTTTTTAGGTAATTTTTAAAATAAATATATAATGGGTAGAAAAGTGTAATATAATTTAAATGTGTTCGTATGAAGTGCAATTTCCTCTTAATTTTTTTAGGTACTTCAACTTCAATTATTTTTTTTCTATATTTCTACTTAATTTTTCTTATTATCTTAAAGTTTATTTTATTATTATTATTATTATTATTATTATTATTATTATTATTATTATTATTATTATTATTATTATTATTATTATTATTATAATTTGTTTTTTGTTAAATTTATATATTACAGAAGTGGAACAAGTATATACAGAAAATCTACGGAGCAATCGGATGACTCCCTTATGGAGCCATCCATGACTTTATGTACCGTTACATGTCCAATGTACATTTATTGCAGGATACGTGTCAATACATCATTAGTGAATAACAATGGATGACTCCATAAGCCGAGCCATCCGATGGCTCCATAGCAAAACCGCAAGTATATATCTATTATTAAAGAAAAGGAACTTTAGTAAAAATCAGCTCATAATCTAAGAATTTGTTTTTGGGCAAAATGCTTTCCTTATAAAATCCACTAATTGAGTTTTTTTTTTATTATTTAATATTGCATAAACTTTATTTATTTTATTTTTATTTCATATCCTTTTATTATTTCCAATTCATCTTATTTTTTTTACAAATATTTATTTTTCTTACTTCATTTATTTTATTTTTATTTCATATCCTTTTATTATTTCCAATTCATCTTATTTTTTTACAAATATTTATTTTTCTTTTTTTTTCGAAACGATAGAAGTATTATATTGCTCAATAGAAAATAGGGTACGAGATACAACTGAAAACCCGAAACAAAAGAACTGAGAGGACACGCATGACGGCGGCCTTGAACCTCAACACAAACTAACTCCGAAGACTAAAACCAGAACCTAACCATCTCTCCACCGCCTAAGCCTAGAGAGCTCGAATAGAAAATGAAACAAACTAAAAAAAGACAACACAAGAGACCAACAACAACTAAAACTATAACAGAAATCAAACAAAGAAAGAAAAAAACACAATCAGAAGATCTAGGTAAGCTGAGCAAACTCCAACCATTGCCTGTGGGTTGTATTGACAATTTGAGGAGCTGATAAAGCTGTGTTTGAAAAATCCAAAGGTTGCGCGCTTTCCAAATTAAAGCCACCACAACATACAGTTGGATCCTGGACTCAACTACATCAGATTTATTGAGAGAACACAAATTAGACCACCAACACCTGAAAGATGAAGTGAAAGATTTCAATCCATCCCATTGCACTGGAGCAATGTCCCACACTCTGCAGGCTTTAGGGCCTTTAAACAAGATATGTTCCACAGTTTCAGCTTCACAACCACAAGTTTGGCATATTGAATCAATGACTAAACCTTTCTTCACCAAGTCGAGTTTCACATGAAAAGTGTCAGTAAGACATTTCTACAGGAAATATTTTATCTTACCAATCATTTTCAGTTTCCAATAGGAGGGCCATTTCTAGAGAGCTTCACAACCAATAGTTGTCCAGAATTGATAGAAGAAGATACCAGAGCAGATAACAACTCAACAACAATGATAAGAGGACAGAGGGTCCCCTGGTCTAATGCCTCTAGAAGGATGGATATACCCAATGACAACACCATTTACTTTGAAAGAATAGGAACAAGATGTAATGCAAATCATAATTAGATTTACAAAAGCAGCTGAAAATCCCATCTGTAGCATTATCTTCTTCACACAGATCCATGGTCAAAGGCTTTCACCAAATCCAATTTAATAGCCATAAAATGATTTTTGCCTGAATTGTGTCTGTTAATGAAAAGGCTTCCTGTGCAATAATTACATTGTATAGAAGCTGCCTACCATTAATAAAAGTAGACTGGAAATCACTGATGCAAGTTTGCAGGCAAGATTTGAGTCTTAGGGCCAACAATTTGGAAACCACTTTGTAAACCACAGAGCAAAGACTAATGAGTCTGAATTGAGTAATATAATCAAGATTGGGATACTTAGGTATTAGAGTCACAATGGTGTGATTCCAATATTTCAGCAAAAGGCCAGTTTCAAAAAAACTTTTGACAGGATATATAAGATCAGACTTAATAAGATGCTAGAATTACTGTTAAAATAATGCAGTCATACTATCTTCTCCAGGAGATTTTTCAGCATCAAGACCAAATAAAGCAACTTTAATTTCTTCCTCCTGCATTGGTTTGAGAAGATCCTGATTCATGTCTTGGGAAATTGAAGGCTGAACCAGATGAAGAATGTTATCCCCACCCTAACCAAGATCCTTGTGAAGAGAAAAGATCAGCATAGAAGCTAATGATGTGGTCTTGAATCTCTTGTTGAGAATAGCTTTCTCTGTTTTGAGAGGTGAGTAATCTGGTAATTGCATCTTGCCTTCTCCTCTGAAGAGTGTAAGCATGAAAGAATCTGGAGTTGCTATCACCTTCCTTCAACCATTTGATTGCTGACAGTACAATTCTTCTATGTGTTGAGCTTCATCAAGTACAGTTTTGGTTGAAATCCAGTCATTCCAGTTGCTAGCAAGGTTGGCATTCCACAGAAGCTCAAGTTTATAAGTCAGGTGCTCATTTTTTTATTGATTATCTGTCTTGAACTTGGCACTCCACCTGATGAGAGCTAGCCTTGTGTGCTTAACCTTCTCTTTCAGCTGAAAGAAAGGGGTGCCTGATAGATTTTGATTCCAGGCTGCCTTCACCACTTCAGTGATATCTTTCTTTAGAAGCCAACGTTTATCAAAGTGAAATCGACAGGGAGGTTTCTGAGTATGTGCACCTGTGTTGAGAGGAAGCAATGAGTGATCTGAGGCACTGCGAGTGGCTGTGGTGATTGAGGCATTTGGGATTTGTTGAAGCCAATCCATAGACTCGGACCCTCTATCTAGTTTTTCTTGAATGAGGCCCTCTGAAATTCGATGATTGCACCAAGTAAATTTAAAGCAGTCATTCTGATTTCTTCCATGGACATTGAATTGATTAAGTCCCTGAAGCCAGCCAAACTTCTATCGCTCCTAGAAGAGCCCCCAATTTTGTCAAAATTAGAACATATATCGTTCCAATCCAATGAACCATTTGTGGATTAACTGGTCCAAGCGACTTCTTTACACATATCATGAAGAGAAATTTGCATCTATGTGATTATGAAAATATTGAAATTATACCATGCAGCTATAATTAATTATGTCTTTACCTAAAAGATAATATTTAATTGAAATAATGCTTAGATTCAGTTACTATTTAATGCTAACCTCTCCTTATCTAATGTGTGATTTTCGTTCTGGTTACTAGAAAAAAGGGAAAAAATCTTGCAGATAAACGGTGGTGAATGGATTACGGGAATCGTTTTTTGCGAGGTGGTAGAAACTGCAACGTATATCGAAAATATACTGAATATAAACCCTAATCACATTTTAACTGTCGAGAGTTCCATAATAACAGTTATGATTGTTTGGACTATGTATATAAACCATACATATATTTAAAAAAAAAATCAAAATCAGTTTATTATTGTTTTAAATCAATTTTTGAATATATTTTAGTATATGCTGAGTTTACATGTTGTTTATTTTACTTTTATGCGTTGTAAACAATTTTACTAGAAAAATAAACCATACATATACACCACAAAACCATTAAAAAAAAAAAACATAAAAGTATATATATTGTTTATAAACATATTATAACAAGTTACTTATATTCATTTAATGTCTTAAATGGACAGTATATATTGAGTTTATGTATAGTATATACTGCTTATATATACAATATATACCGAGCATATACTCCCTATACACACCACACATATTGTTTGCCTATACACGTAACATATATTGTTGTGAACATATACTGCATGCCTATACAAGCAACATATACTGCATAAAAATATATTGTACATATAGTGTAGATATACTATACATTTACTAAAAAAAGGATCAAGGGTTAGGTTCTCAACCAAAAATCCTTCACCAATCCCGATCGACAATTCTAGGGATTTAGAACTGAAGCCATTGAGACGCGTTGTCAATAAGAAATTTGGAAACATAAGATGTTCAAATCTGAATCTGCAAGAAAGGAAAAAAACAATACTCTTCACCGTCACCAACGAAATACAAACTGAAATCAACGCTGAAAAAGCACAAACTTGGAAACAATCAATCACAAATACACACACAGAGAGACAAACACACACACACACACACACACACACGTCGATCCCATCAAATTCTATCTTAAAGAAATTAAAGAAACAGATCAATCAAACTTTTCAAATCAATAATCCATAAAGCAACTAAAAATCAACAAAAAGAGTGAGAGACAATGAAACAAACAGATTTATCTTGCAGAATGTTTGACCCTTTTACGCATTGCCATTGATTAACAGAAACGCCATGGGCAAAGAGCCCACTTCAAAATTGCAATTCGAAGTTCACAAGATGCCGACTTATGTGTATTTCTGATGTTTGCCAGGCAAGTGGCGAAGAGATTTTTGTCATCACCCTCAAAATGTTTGCCACGCAGGGCACGCACAAAGCTCATACTGAGATCAAATTTGTGGCGTCAACAGATGGGCCCAACGATCAAGAGGGTCTTTTTTGCAGAAAGATGGGTGAACATGGTGATGGGGTGGTTTTGCAGAGATGATAGTAGAGAGAGAGAGAGAGAGAGAGAGAGAGAGAGAGAGAGAGACAGAGAGAGAGAGAGATTTGGTATGATATATTTGAATTAACTAATTAACCCAATTGCATTTAATTTGCCTTGATAATTGCTTAATAATGGTTACATGGGCAGCATTCAGAATCTTAGCTATAAGTGTAAATATTTTATGAATAAGATTATAATTGGTGTATATGTGTAATATATATCATAATTGATATTAAGGGATGTAAATTCCTCTATCATGAATAAGTTACAGAGCTCAACAATGGATCACACCAGAATTCACACAACAATTTACAAAATACAAAGATAAGAAATAAAATTCCCTAGTGAGGAGATTGAAACACCCTCAAAATGAGGGACATAATCAACTCGGAGATAGCACCGAGAGTAATCCAACCACGCTACACGTTATTTGGCACGAACAACCATTTCCACTACAGTCCAATATTAACTGGGATGTATAAAAGTAGAAGTACCTCAACAAGCAACAATACAGATGGTATAACTAGATGGTATAAAAAAAATATGAAATACATAAAGAGAACACTAAGCACACCTACAATACAAAATAAATATAAAATCTCCACACTTCTAACAATCTCGCAGTTCCTACTACCCAACCCTAACACATAAGCCAGCTTTGAATCCAAAGACAAAAAAGAGGCACAAATCCAAAGCCCCTAGACCTATAAATTCCACTCCAAAACCTGAACGACTATGCAGATCTGACAAGAAGACAAAACGTGAGCCTATATCTGAGCCCCAAAAGAGTTTTTAGAAAAGAGAGAGAAATGAAGGCAAAAGCCACCTTCCATGCCAGATAGGTCGGCAAAACTGCCGTCGCTGGCTCCCGCGGGAAGAACCGACAAGGCACCCAGGTGAGGAGAAGATGGGGGCAACATATTTTTATTTTTTCTTTCCCTAATCTCCGAGAGAGAGAGAGAGAGAGAGAGAGAGAGAGAGAGAGAGAGAGAGAGAGAGAGAGAGAG
>CACSLK010020742.1:13592620-13606286 GCA_902706635.1 Striga hermonthica | reverse complement strand
GGTATATAGAGATTCCAATCATACATCCAAACCAGAGACCAAAACCAGCAAGTGACCATACCACGACGACCAAGACGACGAGACGAAGAGATCGCCGTCGAGATCGCCGCCGGACTCCGCCGCACGCGCCGTCACGCGCCACACGGAGGCTCCAGCAGCTGAAGCTCAATCGCGCGCGTGTGAGCGCGTGTGACCTCTGATTTCCGATCGGTCAACGCCGTTGACTTCGCCGTGACATCAGCTTTCCGGATTGGTCAAGTTTGTTCGATTCCGAGAAGATTTGATTTGCGGTCAACTGTTCGGGCCAGCCAGATAGATCTACATAAATTTTAAGCAGTAAGTTTTCTTCATCAAACCTTTAGATCCGCTGCGCATAGGTTTATGTTGAATGTTTGTCTTTGATTTGTGCATATCGAGATCCTCATGGGTTCCAACAGAGCGGTCATAGTCGTTCCCCTCGACGCGGGCCTTGTCGGCCTCGGGGAGCAGAGAGTTGAGGTATCTAGCCACCTTATGCGGCTCAGGATGATTACATAGCCGAGACGGCATCTTGACCAGCACGTCCTTGTAAGTGACGGCGAAGGCAGCATTCTTTTCAACTACCTTCTCCTTGCCCTTATTGTTATAGACAAATTATTTTTATTTTACCGAGCACCGAATCGAATGATTCGTTTCCCGGGTCGGTCTCTCGAGGAAAACTGTTTGGAATCTAGTATTGGTGTCGAAATCACAAGAGTGGAAAATAAAACCTAAACATTCAAATCTTGATAGGTTTGGAAAATGATTAACTAAAATAATAACATAAAACAATAATCAAACTAATATAAATGACACAAATATAAAGATACTAGGGAATCGGGAATAAATATTTTGAATCGAAATGCAATCATCGTCTCGTGATAGTTCGGTTAAAGAGTTCGAGTCACCTACACGTTTAGAGGTTCATCCTCAATACCTTTCGGATTATGAGAATAAATATAAACGGTAAATTAACGAGTTGTTTAACACATAGACAATACCTTTCGGATTATTTCTATTTTGTATGAGTCTCGATCGATTAACATTTCCACCTTTTGGTTCAAGAGTCAATTAAAATAGACTATAGGATTTTTAGTCGTCTAATCTATTCGGATCGTGATCGTCACAATAAAACACATCATATTCAATTTGAAAACAAGTTTAACATTGAAGTGTCACTCTTCAATACTTAGAAATCAATTGCAAGGTTGAATTGTCACTTTTCAACAATATGTCATTCCAAAGTAAAAATCAAAAACCGAATTTAGAATTAACTCATACAAAATGAACAATCGACGAGTACGATAATCACATACGAAATCAAATATCTAGTAAATGATTTAGCTATTCATATAAAAAATAAACTCAACTTAAGATTCATTGCAAATTATCATTACAAGAAGGAAAACTTACAAGTAATCCAAGTCGAGAAATAAGTACAAGCCAAATCGAATATCGAAACGTTTTTGGAGAACACCTCCAAACTTCAACACAAGAACAAAACTAATCTAGAAACACACTAATATGAAAGTGATGGTAGTTATGAGAGGATAATTTGGATTGTGAGGGATGTAGATGAAGGATACAAAATAAGGTATTTATAGATGGAAAAACACTAATTCTTAATGAATTCTTGCAACAAGACATATGAAAGTGTTCAATGATCACTCCTTGATGAATTAAGAACTCAAAAGAATGGAATAACTTTGGATTGGTGGGAAAATATGAGAAAATAAAGAGAACAATGAGAAAATAGATAGGATAATGGAGGAAAATTGGTGAAGAAAAGGAGAAGAAATGGTGTTTTGTGGTGTATAAATAGCTCATCAATGTTGCATGGTCGGCCAATACATGTACCAAGGTCAAAACAATCAAGAAAAACACATTTTTTTAGTTGAAACAGGGTCATTAGCGCCGCTAAGAAAAACTGCACTGCGCAACGTTACGGTTTTGGCTCATTTGGGCTCGTCCGAACACGGAATTGGGTTCCGTTTTTTCCTATGCGTAGCTAACAAACCCCTCTATCCAATGATGCTTGAAAACCATAATTTTGCCTAGAGTACAAATTATATGGAATTTCCAACCTTTAAAGGGTCGATAACTTGCGCGGCTTCACGTTTTGGCTCCGTCCGGATTCATCCGAACACGAAATCAAATTCCGTTTTCTCCTATGTGTAGCCAACGAGTCCATCTACATAACCATGATTGCCCGGTCTATCTATTTCCCTCATGGTGCCTTCGACCTGCACACAAAAAACAAGAAGAAAAACGGGAAAAACATACGAAAAACACAAAGAAAACCTAAATGGAACAAAATACATAATAAACACAAAACGAACTAAAAAACCAACTTAAAAACCTAAAATGGGGGAAAAGAATGATAAAACAATAACGAAAAATCGCAACAAAAATGGACACAACAACTCCCCCACACTTAAGCCTTTGTTCGTCCCGAACAAAGAGAAAATAAAACAAAATACGAACATGGGTATCGGTTTCAAATAAGTCATGCTTCAAAATGTTTAACTCTATCGAGTCGAATTCCAACGACCGTACGACTATATTCCTCAAATATCAACTCAGCCTTAAAATGACAACTCTCAAAGATAATCATATATGCCTCACTCATTTTCTTGTTCGGATATGTGATGAGTTCGCTCAAAATTGGTCGATATTCTCGTTTCAACATATGCTTGCCAATCGTCTAAATTACTCGAAATCTGCCAAAGCTCAAAATGTTGGAATCAAGAGGACTTATCGGGTTGTAATATGGGGTGTAGGTAAAGGTAAGAATATATATATGGACAAGAAGCTCAAATAAACAATCAAAGTTCTCGAGTAATAGAATACTCGCATGTCCGCCACTCGACCAAAATCAACAAGATACCATACATACCGTCCACCAATGTATCCACAAACAACACATAAATGCTCCAATCGAATTGCAAATATTGCTCGACTTATTATACATTTATTTTTTTTATTATTTAGAGAGTTACTATTTCCGAACAAGCTCGAATCGTAAGGACAATATTCCTTAGGTTTAAACATTGGAGGTCATCCAAGTGTCCTAAGGTAGTTTCCCAATACTCATTACTCGTTAAAATGAATAACAAGTAAGCGGAGTAGAATCCAATCGATTCGTCTTGCGAGCTCTCATGTATTTTATATTTTTCTTTATTTTTTATTTTTTATTTTGGTCAAGCAATAAAATACAACTCAATTTTTACCAAAAAAATATCGCCACTTCACTAATTGTAACTCAAAACCTATCAACAATCAGATATATATATGGCTTACAAGAAAAGGCTTTAAGTTCTAATGGGCTACTAGCGGAAAATGTATTTTTAGGGTCTAGAACAAGGCAAAACGAGCTAACAAACAAAACATATCAATCATTTTCGCAATTTTAAACTTAAACCGATTCATTTCAAATAGGCTCAAGGCAAGTTTTAATCATTCGAGAATACGACCAATATCTCTCAACAAAGAAAAGTAAGGATCAAAACCTCACAAGGTAAATAAATGTCACTCAAAGCAATCAAGTAAATATCGAGACAACGGTAAATACGTTCGTCATTACATCTTCCCAATTTCATTAAAACATTTATCAACAAATCATATGATTCACCAATACCACATGCTCGAAAACACGACAACCTACCACATAAATATGCAAAATCCACGGCGGAGTTGTCAACTCCCCCACACTTAAAATAATGCAATGTCGCCATTGCATCAACACATAAATGAAAATAAAAACAAAAACTGGGAATTTAAACAAGAAAAAGAAAAGAGAAAAGGTACCCTCTGCCGCTACTAACAGTAGCGCCGCTACTTAGCAGGAAGAGCCGCTAACCCCCTAGTAGTGGCGCTTCCTCCCCAGATTTATATATATATAAAAAAAACGAACTCTTCTTCACTTCATTTCATCTTTTTCTTTTTCACCCCTAAACTCCGTCCACCACCTTCCCCCTCCGGCAAACTCCAATTTTTCCGGCAAAAAACCACTTTCCCACAACATTACATCCACCAAACGTTATAATCCCACACCACATTCCATCAAAACTCCCAAATTCAAAAACAAAAATCCCTCCAATCCTAATTTAGTGAAATTTTCAAATTCTGGACGAATTCACAAATTTGAGGTACGGTTGCTACTCTCTTGCATTGTTTGGTATTGACTGAGGCTAGAGAACGCGAAAGTCTGGGTTCATACGTTCCATTTTGCTCACAACAAGTTCAACAAATTTTCCGCCCGCCAAGTGTTCGGTGAAATTACCGAAAGAGAATACAATGGTGAACACCAAGAAAACGATGAAGAAAGGTGCTGCCTCGACATCCAAGAGCAAAGGAAAAGCCTCGTCAAGTGCCGCCGGCCAACCTACGGCTACCGAAAGAACAACTTTGGCCGAACAACACGGAGTTCCATTCTATGTCGAGTCACCTGAGAAGGTAAATGACTACCTCCGACTCGCTTCGAAGCCATTCCTTCCCCCGAGGGAAATTGATTGAACCATTCTCAATGATCTGCACCTCACTGAAGAAGTCCACCGGCTCCTCGCATTGCTCGGTCTCACATTTTTCGAGCAACTCATCCACGAGTCCCACAAGGCTCTCACCCTTGAGTTCTTTTCCACCGTTAAGATGCACGATAACGGTAGGTACCTCATGGCTCATCTCAAGGGAAAAGAATACCAAATCACGGACGAGGTATTAAATGAACAATTCAAATTGGAGCACGAAAATGCCGTTCGGCATAGTCCGATGGGATGGAGGGCAGCTCCATATTGGCCTGATATCTCTCCGTGCCTGACATTCCAGACACGAGGTGCTTCCTCGGGTTGCATAACCGATGTCTCTTTGAGAATTGTTCACAAGTACATTTGCCACATGATATTTGGCAAAAATGAGAGTAATAAGGTGAGCGAGCAGCAAGTGTTCATATTGCATTCTATATCTCGGGATAAGCCCGTCTCCATGATTCAGTACTTGAAGAATTCCCTTTACGAGCTCAGGAACGACGATAGGCGTGGTCCTAATTTGGGCCATATCGTCACATCTATTGTGATCCATTACCCGGTGGAGGTTGATGATATCCACAATACGATTGGCTCCGAGATGATCTCGGAGCGAGATCTCAACAAGGCCCATTTTATATATGATCGGTACAACATCTAAAATGTTCTAGATCGAAGGAGCTATAAAGAGTACCGAAGGGCATTGAAACGGAAGGGCAAAGACACCGGTCCATCAAATGCAGCTTCACAGCCCCCCGCTTCGCAGGATAGCTCCGATGATGATGATACCGGAGCCGACGACCAATCTATTCCCGAGGCACATCAGCCCCCTCCAGTGGTTGGAGGTTCCACGTCCACATTTACCGAGCATACTCCAACTTGGTTCACCAAGTATCAGGATAGACATGATGAGCAGTTCAGGTCCATGCACGCCGATCTCATGTCGCTAAGCGTTAACAATGAGGCACGTTGGAAAGCGCAAAACGACGAGTGGCGGTTGTTTGTTCAGAAAAATGATGCACATTGGAAGGCGCAGAATGACGAATGGCAATCTTATGTTGCCACCAATGATGCTCGCTGGGAGGAAATTAATAAAGCAGTTCAAAGAAATGACGACCATTGGACTACTGCTCATTATAGCTGATGGGATTCTTGGGAAGCAAAGGAATTCCAGCAGTGGAACGCCTGGGACGATCGGTTCAACCAGTGGGACACTCGCTGGAGCTCAGGCACGGATTTTCCACCACCACCACCAGCATCTGACGCACAGTTACGTGTCACTGTGCTTAGTAAGTTATCTTTTCTTTTACTTTTTATTTTGAACTATTTTTCTTTCTTGAACAATGAGGAGATTGTCTCGTTTAAGTGTGGGGGAATTTTTATGTTTGGATTGTGAATTTTATTATTGTGTGTATTTTTATTCTTGTGATTTTAGGTGTTGTGTGATGCACTTTGGAAATGCA
Organism: Striga hermonthica; assembly: GCA_902706635.1. NCBI lineage: Eukaryota > Viridiplantae > Streptophyta > Magnoliopsida > Lamiales > Orobanchaceae > Striga > Striga hermonthica. The sequence continues at coordinate 13,600,285 of CACSLK010020742.1, read as the reverse complement.
GGATTAATTGAAACTTGGTAAATTAAGTTGATAAGTTGTGATATTGGTTATATACGGTGTAATATGATGAAATGCTTGATTAATTATTTTTGAATGGCATATACATACCTGTGAGAATTGAGCCTTATTTGTTTCTTGAGAGTCATGTCATATGCTTGTTTGATTAAAGTTTGCCCTAAGTCTTTATTGAATAAGTCAATTAAAATTGTGACCGGTAAATATGATTAAGGCAGTTATTGTATTTTTATCTTTTCTTTTTTTGCAAAATATTCCCTAGTCGCCATTTTTTAGCCTAATTTTTTTTATTTTTTTTATTTTTACCCTTTGTTAATATTTGGGAATTGGGATGTTGGAAAAATAGGGAGGCTGTAATAATACAAAGTAATTTGTTGTATACATATATATATATATATATATATATATATATATATATAGGGTTGGATTCACATGAGAATGATGCTTAGTGAAAGAAATGAGAATAAATTATAGACATTGGATCATATGATCTAAGGGTTAATAAAAAGTCAAACTTATACCTTCATTAAGGGTATTTCAGTCATTACCATTACACATCATCCTCGAAATCATTATGTCACATCACCCTCACGCACCTAACACACACCCAACACACGCACACACCCAAATAACACACGCACACACACATCAGCATATAACACACAAACACACACTCACACACACATTACATGCACACACACAGACCCACACATACACACACAGAGATCGACGGCGGCACTCCAGCCCACAACCACCGCCCGTCGCATCCGACCTCGCCCAGCGCCGCCACGCCATCGCCCGATTCTGCCGCCACGCCATTGCCCGATTCCGCCGCCCACCGGTCGGTCTGCCATCGACTCACTACCTTCATCCGCAGGCGAATTTTCCTCTTCTGATCTGCCGGTGGATCATCTCTTGCCATAACACTCCCCAGATCTCCACCCTCGGACGAACATGACCTGTATTTCTAAAGACGGGCGGCGAGTCCGACCGAATTCCATTGAAAATAGAGTGTGACGACGGCCGGATTTTAGGTTTACCGCTGCCAACAGGATGAGTCGACCGACTAGCAGATGGATCGTCGGAGATAGACCGGATTGTTGATGAGCCAGAGCTGCGAGACTGGAGATCTGGGACTTGACTGTTGACGGGATTTCACATCTTTGAGAATTTGATATTTACCAGGGACTCAATTGCAAATTCATAAATAGTAATAAAAATTGCAATTGACTTCATTGGGCATAATCTGTGATATAGAAATCTTGTAGTGTGTTGCTGTTGGCAGGCAAAGGTTTCGGGAGGGAGACGGAGCAGTAGCAAATATGTAGGATTTTTAGTTAGAATTTGATTAAGTATCAATGGCTTAATTGCAATACCATTAATTTTATTTATATTACAATTTAATTCTTAGGGTCAAATCTATAATTTAAGTAAAGTTTCAAGAGTTTTAATATAGTTCAATTCAGTCCATAAGCCAAATTTAAAATTTATGTAAGATACATAAAAAATATTATTTGTATATATATTTCATACTTTTATACATATGTATATATCATATATTTTTCAAATAAAAATATAAAATATTAAACAAAATTATTAAAATACTAAATATATTTTATACAAATTGTGCGCTACAGAGTTGCACATTAATGTTACACCAATTGCACATTAGTGACTGGCAGATTGCACTTTATTGTTAGACAGATTGCACATTATTGCAGATGATATTGCACTTTATCGCAAAACAAAATTTTAATAATTGCACATTAATGTACAGTGCATTTCACCATATCGCGTTCGGAATTGCACATTAAATATATCACTATACAGGTTGCACTTTATTGTTAGACAGATTGCACAGTATTGCATATGATATTGCACTTTATCGCAACAGTGCATTTTGTGCAATGATTAAAATACCCCGCGTGAAGAAACAAAAATCCACTTATTCACATATATTTGTTTAAAATTTTTAAATAATAAATAATAATAATAAATAGTATATTATTTAAATTAAGTTGATGTACAATTTTATCTAATAAATATAATATTAAAAACACACAATTTATACGTGATCGTATAAAGTAGGACACTTTATAAATCAGCACGAGCACGTTATAAAAGAAAACGTTGCACTGTATAAAACAAATTGTTGTACTTTATTGACAGAGTCCACAATTAATGTCAATAGCTCTGCCGAAATACCACACAACATAAAAAACAAGAACGATCTATGTAATATTTTAACATCTATCACATCGTATGTACGCAAAAAACACAAGAATTACAATGTAACAAAATTACAGTAGTTCGCTTTGTATATTCACACAGTGCATTTATATAACATCACGTTGCGCTTTATAAAACAACACGTCGCAATCTATCACGACAATCGGATTGCGCCACATAGAGCAAAACCGACCAAACTCATTTTTTTCAATTAAAGACAATATAAAAGTAATAAATTAAATTATTAACATATTAAATATAATTTTAATATAATATAAAAATAATAATATTTCAATTATTTAGGATAATTCGTTTCACCGAACGAAATAAATCAATTAACTATGTTCAATTTCAATTTGTTTTTTTTTTTTTAAAATATCATTTGGGTTGAATCTGCACAATACATACCAACACCGTGCACCATAGTGTTGGACAAATTGCACATTAATAACAGTTAGATTGCACATAATAGTTTGTTTACATTATATACTATTTTTAAATCAAAAGAAATATAAAATATTAAATACAGATATATTAAAAAACTAAGAATATTTTTATGGTAAATAATATGATTTATTTAAGTTCAATTTGTTATTTCGTTTAAACAAACAAATTAAACAGATTGTCGGTTCGATTTTAGTATATATTGGAATAAAAGCTCGTTTGTTTTATTTTTTTGAAAGATAAAAAAAATTGATCAATTGACATTTCAATTCACAAAATTTTGATCGGTTTAATTAATTTATTAATATTTTTTAACACTGTCTGCTTTTATTTTTTAATAGTTACCAATTTAACACATGAACTCAATTGAAAATATACTTAATTTTCTTAATTTACAAAAAAGTCCCTATAATATATCTAATTTCCAAACATCATGCCCCTAATCTAAGTCTCACGCAGGCCACAACATCACCACCATCACTCAAACAGTCCGCCGGTGACTACGTAGATGACCGTCGGAAACGGGCTGATGACCGTTAATAGATCCCGACGGCGGATTGAAATCGAAGACAAACATCCAATTGATTACCAAAATCGGAAATTAGGTATATACAATTCACGGAGAGACGATTGGCGGAGGAGAGAAAAATGGATGCGACGGCGACTGCGATGGCGTGGCAAAGGCGGACGTCGACGACGGCGGCGAGAAGCAGAAGAAATCAGTGGAATAGCTGGTTCATCGCCGACGCTGTTCACGGCGGAGGTCGCAACGCAGCCACGAGAATGATGTCGACGGTGAACCGAAGCTGTTCTACAGCCGTAGGGTGCGAGTTCCGCCGGTAACTGCCGCCGTGAAGCAGTGTGACCGGTGGTGCGAGAGAGAGAGAGAGACGCGAGCGAGAGAGCGGAAAAGATAGAGAGAGAGAGACTGCAAGAGAGGGGACCAATATTTGTTTGTGTGTGCCCACTGTCATGTGTGTTAAATGTGTAATACCTATATTGCCCTTAATTATTGGTAATTGTGTACATTGACCTGGAAATATATACTTATTTACAAATTTGCCATTGCATGTTTGACTCTCATATTTAAATTTTGACCTGATCATGACCTTTGATATGCTATATCCAATGGTACATGTTTATTCTCATTTCTTTCACTATATATCATTCTCATATGATCCCTTACCTATATATATATATATATATATATATATATAAGATAGGTATACTCAATAAGTCAAAAACAAATTCAATCAAAAGCTTGCCCTTTTGTCTATTTTACTCAAAATAAATTAAAAATAATAACTAATAAATCAAAAGGACTTCTAAGATTGTAATGTAGGCTCTTTGAATAGGTAAGATAATTTTTAGGCTAAGTAGCTTGAATTTACTCAAACACTATATCCCATAATTAATGCTCTACCGGTTATAAGAACAAAACTGGATTTTCCCATGCTATTCTTAAAACCAAACACTTTCAACCCATATATATATATATATATATATATATTTTTGTTCGGGACGAACAAAGGTTTAAGTGTGGGGGAGTTGTTTGTCCTATTTTTGTTATGTTTTAAGTTATTATTTTATTATTCGTTTATCCTTATTTTGAGTCATTTTATAAGTTTTGTGGTAATTTTATCATTTATTGTGTGATTTGTAATAATCAAATAATGTTTATGATTTTGTATATTTTTTCCGGTATTTTTTGCTTTATTTTCAATAAAGTTACATAGGTCGAAAATCTCGGAAGAATAGGATTTTGGAAATTTTTTGGGTGTGATCATATCATTGGAAAGAGGGGTTCGTTAGCAACGCACAGGAAAAAACAGAACTTAATTTCGTGTCCAAACGAGCCCGAACGAGTGAAAATCGTAACAAGATACAAAGTTGCTGATATAGAAGCGGCGCTTCTACCTAGAAGCGGCGCTACTAGGCAGATTTCTGCAGCTGTCTTTTCTTCCATAATGCATGATGATGGAGTGTTATTTTGGTGATGATTAAGTCTTACCTATAGCTGATTTCTAGCTATATTTTACTCTAAATTCTCAGCTATAAATAGAGGTGATCCATGCATGTAAAATAATCAAGTTCATAAGTGAATAATAGTTAGAAATATTGTAAAAAAATTCTCTTCTTTTCTCTTGAAAGTTCATTTATGAAAAGTTCTTCTTATGTATGACTTACATGATTTTGTAAGTGATATTTCTATATCTTGTTGAAGTTCTAGTGATATATTGACATCAAGTTTTCAATAGTAATCGTAAGTTATCGTTACTTTATTATAAGTACGATGATAACTTGGGTTATTATTGTTGTTTGTGTCGATAAAATCATGATGAACTAAACCTATTCTGTTACAAATATGGAAATGATTGTTTCGGTTCGATGATGATGTTATGTTATTTATTGTTCATATCGTTTCGAGTTATACTTATTTTTACGATTTGGTTGATTAAACACCTTCTGAATCTAATTAATTAATTTCAAAACCGAGAGGGGAGAAGTTAATTGATCTCGGATCGAAACGAGTAAGCATGTTCGTAACTGTATTGCTTATTTGTTATTTGATACGAAAATATATTAATTTATGTTTATATTCTTGTTACGAAAAGTTATTGAATATAAACCTCTAAATTAGTGTGTTTATCGAATCACTTAACCGAGCAATAAATAAATTGGACTTATCATTAGAATTGAAAACAATTATTTCCCAATTTCCTAACACGTTTATTATATTTATATTCTTATTGTCTTTATAATTATTGAATTTATTTACTACTTTAATTATAATTTTATGTTTATTAGTTATTAGTAGATAGTAAAATTCCACACTAAAATTGATTAGAATGTTTAGGACATCATTTTATAATTTTTCATAATCGAATAAACGTACAATTTAATCCGGCTAAACTTTCCTCTAGAGATCGACCCGTGGAACGAATCTTTTGATTTGGTACTCGGTAAAATTAAAAAAAAAAAAAATTGCTACAACAAATTTGGCGCCGTTCGCCCATCATCAACCGATCCTCGATACTTCATGCTAAGAAAACCACCAAACTCCCAAACTCTAATTATTCAAAAATAAAATAAAAAGCATAAACGAAACACACAAGAAAGCAGTAAATGAAACTTGTGTTGCCTCCCAAGAAGCACTTGTTTAACGTCATTAGCTTGACGAAACCTGTACAAATCAACCGGGGTCCAAAAAGAAGTGACGATCATGCCACGCTTTTGTATTCTCCAACAGTAGTCTCGTTGGTAGTATGGAACAGAGGCGAGCAAAGTAGACTCTCTGGCCACGTTCTTGTGATTCCGAGCACACTACATGAAATCTGCCAAAAAGTGACAAAATTCATGTGACAAAAAAAAAAAAAAAATTCGTCACCGTATGTTGGCTTATGGTGATGAATTTACCAAATCGTCATTACATCATTGCATACGACGACAACTACTACATTCGTCATCTTAGAATTTATTTTTCGTCACATTATGGTATTTTTCATGACAATGCATCTCAATTCGTCACCTATACATCTAAATTCGTCACAGGTATATAAAATGTGACGAAATTAAATGTGACAAACAAAATGTTGTCACTGTTGTTGTCATTTAAAATGACGCTTACGACTAATTCGTCATTATATAATTACCTATTGTGACGATACATTTTAATACATCTAAACTTCATCATATTATTACAAATTATGACAAAATTTAGTGCGACGAAACAAATATCGTTGTTTTTTTATTTATTTAAAATGATGCTCACAAAAGATTCGTCATTATATAATTTTTTTTTGACGATACGTTATAATTCATCTAAATTCGTCACATTAATACATATTTTGACGAAATTCACTGTGACGAATCATTATATAACTTTCTGTTGTGACGATACGCTATAATACAACTAAATTCGTCACATTAACACACATTATGACGAAAGTCACCGTGAAGAAAAAAAATCGTTGTTTTTTTTAATGTATTTAATATGACGATTATGAAGATTCGTCATTATATAGTTTGTTTTGTGACGATAAATTATAATATATCTAAATTCATCACATTAATATATATTCTGACGAAATTCTTTTCGACCAAAAAGTAATCGTTATATTTTTTTATTTAAAATGGCGCTTACGAAATATTCGTCATTGTATAATTTTGTTTTGTGACAATACTAAATTCGTCGGTATAGTAACTGCTAAATTATGTTTTTTGAATACTATTTTTTTTTCTAAAACGATAGACAATATCTTAGAAATAACCGAAAATGTTTTAAAACTCGTAGTGTCAATGACTCTAATCACGACCAAACTACGAAACCGACTGAATCATTTTTTCGGTCTGAAATTTTATGTCGGTTATATTATTTGTTTCTAATATTAAGATTTTTGTTATCTCGATTAGATATCGGTTTGAACTGGTCTAAATTTCAAAATAAATTTTACTATATTTAATTATATTTAATATAATGAATATATATATAAGTTATTATTAATTAATTAGCTTAAATATTTGAATGATTAAATTGACATAGTATTCAATTAACAATATTTTTATATATAAATTTTATTATATAAAATATTATTCCACATTTCTTATTAATCTTACTATAACTTAAAATTACTAATGTGCCACTAAAATTAAAACAAAAATCACCTAATTTCATCACCCAACCCAAAAATCACCCGATTCACAAAAATCTAAAACAGTTACTTCGATCTAGCCATTCATCTTTCTCTATATCCCTTCTAAAACATAAAACACAAAACCTAAAAATATTGTGTAATTTTGAACAATTTTGAATTTTATTTAATATTATAAACGAATTAATTTAAGTATTTATATTACATATTGATTTATATTTTTTATGATAATTTTTAATTTATAAATATTAATGAATGTATCTTATCCGGTCATCTCGGAGTGTTCGTACTAATTGGTTTAGTATTCTATTAATAATAAAATTAT
>CACSLK010020742.1:13488747-13500645 GCA_902706635.1 Striga hermonthica | reverse complement strand
CACGTTAATACGAATGCGGATCATCCGTTTAAAGAGGGGCCCACCACTTCGATAAATGTTTTGAACGCGTTCATTCAGTTTTTCTTTTCTTTTTCTTTTTTTTTTTATTTTAAAAATCTTATTTTAAGGCGCATGTGCAGCATGCTTAATTTATTTTATTTATTATTTAAAAATAATTATTTATTTAACTCTTTTTCTTTTTTTATATTTTATTTATTTTTATCTATATCACACTTTTCAATACATATAAATTCAAATTTTATCTATATCACACTTCCCAATATGTATCAATAATTTACATTTCTTATCCCCATTTTTTGTCTATAAATACACTTCATTTTGCCACTTCTCTTGCACCAAAAAATTTCTCACTTCTCTTACACCAGAAAATTTAACAACTATTCATTAGCCTAAAAAAATGGAGCCGAATAATAAGCAAAAATTTCAACATTTCTCAAGTTTTAATCCTAGCAATCCAGATGCAATTTTATTCTTCCAAATTTCACAAACTCCGCCGAATTTACCATTTTAACAAACTCGTTATCCTGCACAATTTTTTCCACAATTCCCTTCAAATTTTCCTTTTATGCAACAACAATCTCAAAATTATCAAAATTCCACCAATATTCAATATTCAAAATATCCTCCACAAGTTTTATTTCTAAACCCACCGTCTGAATATTAGCAATACATGAGTAGTCAAAATCCGGTGCAATATTCTCCGCAACAATCGAGTCAATCTTCTGGATCCCAAATGAGGAAAGAGCTCGATACTCAAACTTACGTTCCAGAAACACAATTCTAGGATCGTGAAGCAATTATTAATGTTGAAATCCAAAAAAACACATGTGTTGCTGCTGAAGGCCGGAAAAAGCGTCCACAATGGACAAAGGAAGAGGATACGCAATTAGCAAAAGCTTATGCGATAATAGATGATGATCCAATTACCGGTAATGATCAGAAGGCCGAAGCGTTTGGGTATGTGTTGCAAAATATTATAACGAAAATACACCTTCTGATTATATTCAAAGAAATGCTAAATAATAAGATCTCACTGGCATAATACGATTCAAAAAAAGGTGTATCGATTCAATGAGTGCTATAACAGTATTTACAATTTTTATCGAAGTGGTTGTAGTGATGAGGATATATTAAGTCGGGCTTACGAAAAATATGGTATTGAGAATGATGGTGTAGCCTTCAATCTTGAGCATGTATGGAGAATCCTTAAAGATCGTCCTATGTACACCCCACAGTGTTCTAATGATATTTTTGTTGAGAGAAAAAAGACGAGAATTGATGAGTCTGGTGCCAGCAATACTTTATCAAAGGGGGATGCAAGCATTGACTTAGATGATATTCATGAAGTGGCTCGCCCCATCGGGCAGAAGGCAGCCAAACGAAAGGCCAAGGGCAAAGGCAAATCTAACCTTAATGAGATGGCTACAGAATACAACAACATGGTTTAAACATCTTGCTGAGTTAACTAGCTTGAAAAAAGCTGAAGTTGAAGATAAAAAAGCTACTCATGAGGAGAAGAAGTAGAGAAATCTTCGGAAAGACTATTATATTTTAATGAAGGACACAAGCCACATGACCCAAGAGCAACATATTTCTCATGAAAAAATGTGCCAAGTAATTCGAGAAAGATGGAACTTTTAGACGTTGTATTATCTGTTTTAATCATCCTTGTATTTCTGTATGTCTTGATGGGAGGTATTCAACTTTTAGCTTGTATTTCGTTTAAGTTGTTCTTGTTCTTGTTAAATTGTTAGTCAGTCTTTCTGTAAGGCCCCGTTTGATTTATAGAATTGCTTGGGTTATTCTATTTATCGAATTATATTTATGAGATTATATTTATTATATTGGTCGTGAAATTATGGGTTTAAGTACTCAACTGTTTATTTTAAATCGCTCGTCGTTTGACGATTTCGGTTTAATCGCGTACTTCGGATTTAACCCCGTTTGATGATTGGATTTATTTTCGGATATTATTATATTGACATTATTTATTAATTTATATTTAATTACCTAATGTTCATTAATTATTTTTTAATTGCCTGTTAATATTAAACAAATATTATTTGTGTGTATTGAATATATATGTATAAATTCCAGTTTATTTTAATTACCCGTGCGGTCGAGCCGAACCATTATATTTATTACGTTGGAACCAAGAGACCAAGCCCGACAAACTCGCGTGCCGGAACCCGTGTACCCACGCGCCCCGACCCCCTTTTTCTTTAGCTTGGATGACAAGTTCTATTTTGACCAGCATATATATAAGTGTTGTCCCTTTCTCTTCTCATCCATAGCACGCCTCTACTCTCATCTCGATCATCTCCCTCGTCGCGTATCGGAAAGAAAAAGGAAGAAGAAAAATCCGTCTATTAGCAGAAAAATAAAAGAATATCACTCACTTCATCGCTTTCTCTCACTCTCGCCAAACCCTCGTCGCTACCATCCACCAGCGTCTCCGGCAAGCCACCTGCTGCAAGTAAATGCGGCCCTTTTCGCTGGCGTACCAATCTATGCCATCGAAGAGGAATCGCGAGCAACTCACCGACGTCTCTCCCTGTCAACCGCCGTGTCCTCAGCATTGTCACGTGAGCTGTCCGCGGGGAACCCCTGTTCGCCAAACTCATCCCTTTCCGTCAATCCTCCATAGTTGCGCGACTCCATTTCCGAATAACGGGCTGCCATGATGAGCAGCAGTTTTCGGTTGTTGCATTCTTCGAAAACCCTCATGTCGGGAGTGCACAACGAGCAATTGCGGCCATCTTTGACGTCATCCAACGTCGAGCAGGTCTTGGTGCCATCGTCTTCATCATTCTGTCAAGGAGAAGCAGCGGATGTTGGCCATAGACCTCGCCGGACCTTTGAACAAGCAGGTCGCGTGCCGTGAGTAGACCACCGCAAGCCGCCATCCAGCAGGCTGCGAACCCGCAGGTCATCATCCCCGGCGAGAAAAACAGCAACTTCTGGCCACCATCATCATCGTTCCACCCCGTGCTCGTTCCCGTGAGTTCCAGCCGGTAACGGCACCCCCGTCGATCTTCGTTTAGTGGCCCGAACAGCAACCAGCGAGCCCGACCTATGTCCGTGAGCAACCGAGGTTTCTAGCTTGTTCTTTGTTCTCGACCCCTCGTGAACAACAGCGCCGAGACACCGCCCGTGAGCCACGCAGTTGCCGAGCCGCCGACAGCCCTCTTCGACCCGTTATCCGACCCTTTTTCTTTCCGATAGCTAGTAGATTCCCCAAGAAGAGTAACAAATTTGAACCCTCTCGTTACTCCGGTTGCGATCGTATATCACACGTTAGATATATATATATATATATCGTACGTTATATCGAATCCTTGTTTGAAGTCAGATTTCTTTCGATTTCTAAGGTACGTGAATTATGGTGATGTCTACAGCTCTATTGTGCCTCAATTTTAGCTTCAGAAACTTGTTATCTGATGTTGGATTCTTCATATGAATTGAAGTTCGGTTTTTTGGCTTTCTCTGGGCTTTAGATTCATGTGATTTCAATTTGAAACGAATAAGTTATGATTTTTATAAAATTGTCGTGCAAGCAGTTTTTATACAAACCCGGCAACTTGTGTTCATTTAATGTCTTACCTGATTATCATGTCTTAACGTGCTTAGATGAGGTTGTGTCCTTCAGAAAAGTTATAGTTCTTTTTCTTAGCTTTCTAATGAGGTGTGATGTATGCTGATATGAACTCTGTAGCATAAGTTAGAGTCATTTTACTGAGGTGCTGTTTGTAGCATGAACTTGTTTCTGACAGATTTTATGACTCGCATGTTTTGTATTTAAACTCATTAATAACATCATTATTTGTCAACATAGTCATCAACAAAGTTGTAGATAATTGAGTTATCTATCTGTTAGTTTTTGAATTAAGTCATTTGGAGGTCTGCAGCTTCACGTATCTTGCAAATACTAAGGTACTGTCAGCATTTAAATTTAAATAGAGGTCTGCAACTCGGTTTTATATGTTTGATTAATAATCTCCTGGTAGATGACTTCATTTGTGTTGATGTATCCATAAAAGTTATAGATGCATGCCTTAGGTTTAATTTGAGACTTGAATCATGTTCATATGAATTATGTGTTCATAGCTAGGTCGACTTTAAAAACGCTGTCCGGGTTAAGTTTTGAAAAACTCGTGTCTTGTGTTCGAAAATGAAATGTTCACTTTACATGCATACTTATGCGAACTTGTGGGGGTGAGTTGAATCACATGAATGTAGTTATAAGTGTGTATTTATTGAATAGTCATTTATAGGACTATTTTTATATAATGTAGGTGTTTGACGAGCTATGTTATCGGCCTACTTTTTCTCGATTTATGTGACTTCGTATTTCCGGATACCAGATGGGTTTTATTTGAAATTTTCTATTCCGTAAATGTTATTAATGATTGTTGCGGTATGATTAATGTGTGCATGTGAACCATGTAGCCTTCGATGTGAGATGTACCGGCCGTCGAACGGTTATCCCCTTGATAAAATTTTCCCCCTAAGACCCACGGTGGGCCATATCGATGTAAGTCACATGACGATGCCTTCGATATGTCTGTCGATGTAAGTCACATGGCGATGACTTCTAAATGAATGTCGATGTAAGACACATGGCGATGCCTTCGACATGTACTCCTACTGTTGGATGACGATGTAAGACTCATGGCGATGCCTTCGAAAAGACCAACAGTAGCTAATGATAGGTGCGTACACATGAGTCTTGATTATTGATATTATTGACGAGGAATATGATAGATAATTGTTTCGTATACATGTTGCAACCATACTTGATTTATTATTGATTACTGTTGAATTATTGTGAATAATGTTTACTGCATAGTGGTGAGTACTACGGTTTCTATTTGTGCTCATCCCCACCTTCTCTTCATGGATGCAGGTTAGTATATGAGGGCACGGCGGAGGGACGCGAGTGATGGTCTTATTATTGATTTTGCTTCCGCTATTTGAACTGCTTATTATCATTTATGCATTTCTTATTACTGTTGAGTATTGGATAATCAATAGGGAGTGTACTCCCTAGTTATTATGAAATTGATGAACCCGTTTGGGAGTTGAAATTATTAATATTATTGATGATTGGTTTTCAAAATAGTAGCGCCACCAATGATTCGAAATAAATTAGAAAAATTTATTATTGATTTTCGTCAAGTAAAAGTGGGGCGTTACACTTTCATTAAATTGTTCTTCTACGAAATTAAATTTGTAGTATGTATTTCCACCTAAATGTTCTTTATAGCTGACAGATATATTGTATGTTAAACAATATGACTAATCAACTTGCTGGTAAAAGTAAATATCAAAAGATAAGATATGGCTCTGAAAAGTTAATCGATTTACTGGCAGAAATAGGCATGTCAGGAGATAAGACATGGGTTGCGGCACGTTTATAAATTTGATAACTCTGTTAATGTGTCAGAAAATAAAGTATGGGTCATGAATGACAGCTATATGCAATAGTTGTCTATAATAATCAATTTGCTGGTTAGAATAAACATGTGAGAAGATAAGATATGGCTATTAAAAGTTAATTGATTTGCTGACACAAATAGGCATGTCAGAAGATAAGGCATTGGTTGTGACACGCTTATCAATTTGATGACACAATTAATATATCAGAAAATAAAGTATGGGTCATGAATGACAGCTATACTCCATAATTGTCTATAATAATCAATTTGCTGGTCAAAATCAATATGTCAGAAGATAAGATATGGGTATGAAAAGTTAATCAATTTGCTGGCACAAATAAACATGTCAAAAGATAAATCATGGGTTGTGGCACGCTTATCAATGTGATAACTCAACTAATGATTAATATACATATACATTGATGTCTATATATTCACAACTAAAAATCATTTTGATGAAGCTATTTCAACCTGCTCCTTGGGTGAAGTAGTTGGGCAGGCTAGGTTGCGTAGTCAAGGCAAGGGAAGCAGCCATTAGCTTAGCATAGCAAAGTCTACTTTCTTTATGCTTGGGATAGGCATGCATATTCTTTTTTCAGGGGTTCCATGAGAGATATCCTAAAAGGGGCAATAAGATGCGATAAAGAGCCTATTTTCTTACACCTAGGGAGGGTAGCCATTGTTGGAATCTCCTGGTCCCTGCGGAAGAAAAAAGAATTTCACGCTCTTCCTTTAAACTCACATATTTTTTTCTCATTCTTCAATTAGTTACACACTTTATATTCAATTAGAATCCTAAAAAAATGTCTCAAAATTCATATAGATCCAAGTCTAATTCATCATCATCCACCGATAGTAAAGATGGTGGTGAGATTTAGAAGTTGAAATGATTTCATCAAGAGTTCAACTAAGCCACGAGTTACTTCAAGCATACCAACATGAAACTGAAGTTCGTAGAAGAAGAAGGTTCATCTAGAGAAATCGAGAAGATGGGCATAACATACTTGTAAGATATTATTTCTCTGACCATCCAGTCTATCTGGATCATATACTTCGTAGGCATTTCCGTATGCGAAGAGAATTATTCCTCTGAATCGTGAATGCAATTCAGACACGTTCATCATATTTCCAGCAAAAAATTGATGCAGAAGGAAGACAAAGTTTGTCACCACTTCAAAAATGCACAGCAACCATTCGTCAGTTGGCTTATGGAGGCCTAGCTGACCACCTTGATGAGTAGTTACGTATGGGTGAGTCAACTGCTATCAAATATCTTTTTAAATTTTGTGAAAGTGTGGTTGAAATTTTTGGTGAAGAATATTTGAGAAGACTGAACAATAGCGATGTTCAAAGACTCCTCCAAATGCATGAAAAATCATGGTTTCCCGGGTATGCTTGGAAGCCTTGATTGTATGCATTGGGAATGGAAAAGTTGTCCTGTTGCTTGGAAAGGTCAATTCACCAGAGGGCATGGGTCTTCTACGATTGTCCTTGAAGCGGTTGCTTCACACGATTTGTGGATATGGCATGCCTTTTTTGGTGTTGCATGATCACGTAACAATATCAATGTATTGTATGAATCTCCTCTATTTAATAATGTGTTGCAAGGAAATGCACCAAACATTCATTTTACTATCAACGACACGTAACATGCAAATGGGTTTTATCTTACAGATGGAATATATCCAGAATGGGCTACGTTCGTAAAGTCTTTTCCTTGCCCGTCAGATCCTAAAAGAAAGTTATTTAAAGAAAAACAAGAAGCTGCTCGAAAAGATGTGGAAAGAGCATTTGGGGTGCTTCAGTCTCGCTGGGCAATTGTAAGAGGTCCTGCTCGATTTTGGTATAGAAGAAAACTGAAATTTGTTATGTTGACATGCATTATTCTACACAATATGATTGTTGAAAATGAAGGAGTTGTAGTAACACATTGGCACAATGACGAGGATGAAGAGCCCGCACAACCTGTTCAGGGTTCAACTCGAGAATTTCAAAATTATATCCATAGAAGTTCAGAGATACAAGATAACACAATGCATCATCAACTTCTTGCCGATTTAGTTGAGTTTTTTTTTTATTTTCATGTATTTAAATTTATTGTTATAATTTAAAAGTATTAAAATTTATTTTTATTGTGGATAGAATATAAAAAAATATATTGAATGAGTGGATAATGGGTCCCACATATGTACTTAAATGAATGGATATGAATGTGGTTGCGTGTTTAAATGGAGAAAAATTTAGTAGAAAGATGATAAAGATGAGAGAGAGTGTAACTTTTTTATTGAATGGAAAAAAAAAATTAAACCAATGTGGATGCCCTTAGTAATCAAACAATTTAGTCAGTGTTTGGCATGCATGATGACTAAGGAGTATCTAAGGACTTGTGATGTTGTAGCTGTTAATTTTTCCACAACTCTCTATGCACTGTTTATAGTTTGGTGAGCCATAGAGATGCTTGTTCATACAACACTTGCAATAGTCATAATTTGGTGAGCTAAGTAAATGTAAAGTAATTTATTTATTTTTTTTTAATTCCAATGTATATTTCAATTTTCTTTTCTTGTGGGATTTTGCACGGGAAATTTAAGCATAATTATTTTGTAATAAAATTTTCATTTTCTTTTTGTTGGATATTTTATGATTCCAATGGGAAAAAATATCAACAACTTAAATATGACCCAAAACAAAAAAGTTTCACCAAAAAATTGCATATTCCAACTAAAACTCACCAGTTTGAATGAAAGAATATTTATTGGAATATTCTAGTGTATTTGATTAATCGTTGAATTTTTTCTGATTTTTGGATAGAATAAAAAATTACATACGTGAATAAATCCTTAATATGCGTATTTTAGCAAAAGCAGTACCCTTACGGTCAGGGCAAGCCATAGGAGGTGGCCGACCTATGTAAGGAGGACGTTCGCCTTTGCATATAGAATTAATATTTAAATAAAAACCAAATTAAAAAAAAATTGTTCAAAATTGTTTTATTAAGAAAATGAGTTAGTGAAATGAAAAAAATGGTGGAATAATGAAATAATTTTAAGACTGTGAATGAATACACCAGAATATATTCATTTTTAATTGATTTCCATACTGTTTCCAAATCCATATTGTCAGTTTATTTTTCTGTTCAGTAGTCTTTATTTGGGATTTCGAGTTCAATTAGAATTTTAGCTATGGGATCTTCCAGCTGCATCAGGCAAGACGATGAACTGTCACAAAAACTTCAAGGCTTTTCACTGACAGACAAGGAGGACTCCTTCATTGGTCTGGGCAAAGATGATATTATATTAAGTGAAGATGAATGCCAGCGTAGTCTTTTCGGGAAAGTTATTGGTGATAGAACAACCAGCTGGATAGGGGTAAAGAGAGCTATGACCCATATCTGAAGATTGAGCCAACCCATGGAGATTAAAGAATTAGGGGAAAACAACTATCAATTCATCTTCCAGGGCAATGAAGACAAAGACAAGGTTGCGAGAGGCACCAATTGGACTTACGAGAACCAGTATCTCATTCTCTCAGAATGGTAACGAGGATTAACAATCAACCATACCAAATTTCAAGAACTGCAACTATGGGTTCAAGTATTCAACGTTCCCCTTGATTGGTTGAGTACTGATGTAGGATTGAAAGTTGGGAAAATCTTCAAACAAGTTCATAATGTTGTCATTGTTGGAGCTAACAGTCATGGAGGTAAAATCATGCGCTTGCTTGTTACTATGGACTTAAATGAGGCTTTACCCCGATGTGTTTATCTCAGTCTGGATGATCAATTGGTAAGTGTGTGCTTCAAATACAAGAAATTAGTTAACCTCTGCCATTATTGTGGTTTGATTGGTCACTTGGATAGAGGATGCAAAAAGAGACTGGAGGACATTAAAACTCACTCTCAGAGAGAAGGTCAATATGGAGCTCGGATGAAAGCACCTGAGTTTCATCAATAGGATAGAAACCACACTTCAAGCACCCAGGGCCCCCTCCCCCCCTACAATAATACCCCTTCCTCACCTACTCATTCAGACTCCCCTATACCTCTTTCAACTAGTCCAACATCATATAGTTATAAAATCCTCTTACTCCTAGATTCTCCTTCCCTTTAAAATAAACCAACTTTAGAAGCCTCTACTTTACAATCCCACCAAGTAAATCCTATAACTCCTTTTGACGAACCTCAACATGACACTACTAGCCCCACCTTATTTCGGGAAGGAAGCTTCATTATCTCCCAACAGCAACATTCAAAGGCTATGGAGATAGAAATTGCTCCACCAGTGTCTACTTAAGAGAAATCTCTCCACATCTTAATGCCTGACAACCCCAAACTCAAAGGGAAAGTGTGGAAAAGATCATCTTTTAATCTGGGCAGACTTCAGAGGCAGATTGGTATCCCTCATATTCAGGCAATCAACAATGCTGTCGAAAGACAAAGATCAAACTCAGAAGAACCTACCAATAAAGACATAAACATCAGTCCACGAAAGGAAGAAACCAAGAAATAAAAAACATAGGTTGATTCATCAAAAGCAAAGAAAGTGGGGATGGCCAACCTCGAATGGCACCCAAGTGACCAACGCTAGCTGCGGTGTGGAATTGTAGAGGGCTGGGTGGGCCCTCTACAATATCCCAAATCTGAGAGTCATGTAGAACTCACCACCCGGCGTTTACTTTTCTCTCAGAAACAAAGAAACCATTAGCTTTTGTTAAATCAGTGGTCAGGAATTTAGGCTTTGATAACAAACATGCTATTATTGATCCTACTGGTCTCAGTGGGGGATTATTTCTGTGTTGATCCATATCTCTCAAATTATTTGCCAACTTTTCTATATTGCTGTGGAATATTGTTTGAATAACTCTAGCCCCTCCTGGGGAATATTTGTTTATCTAAGCACCAGTTTTCAAGCCAGGAAATCTCAATGGGCAGAATTGAAGTTAGCTAAACCTTCCTGGGGAGACTCTTGGTACATTATTGGAGACTGGAACGATATCAGTCTCAGTGAGGAGAAAAAAAGGGGCATCACCAGAACAACTTCCAGTATGGCAGGTTTTAACTCTTTCATCAACCATATGGCAATGGAGGAGATCAAAATGATTGGCTATAAATTCACATGGTCTAACAACAGGAATTCAGAAGGATTAGTGGAAGCTAAACTTGACAGAGGCTTTGCCTCATCCTCTTGGCTAGAAAATCATCCTCAAGTATCAATCTCCAACATAGTAAGAAGTGCCTCAGATCACTCAATGTTTCTGCTCTGTTCTGGTGATAAGAAGGATAGGAAGAAAAGCAGATTCCATTTTGATAAAAGATGGCTTACTAGAGAAGAAGTCAAAGTGGTTGTCTCTCAAGCATGGAATACACCTCATTCTGGTACTTCATTCTTCATACCCAAAGAGAAGATCAAGACTACCAGGAAAGCGCTTCTCCTTTGGAGTGCCAATTTCAAAACTCATAACCAGTCCAATATTGAGCACCTTTCAAGAAAATTGGAATCCTTGCAGCAAGAGGGGTTTCAAGTAAACTGGGATGAGTGGATTGCCACAAAACAAGCTCTTAATTCAACTCACAGATTAAAGGAACTTTATTGGCAGCAGAAAGCCAAAAATCAATGGCTAAAAGAAGGTGACAACAATTCAAAGTTTTTCCATGCATGTTATCAGTGTAGATGAAGGCAAAATGCAATTACCAGATTGCTCACCTCCCACAACACTATATGTGACACTCAACAGAAACTTCAGAACCATATTGCCCAATTCTACTCCAACTTGTTCACTTCAGAGGGATCTTGGGGAGGTGATTTTGTTCTCCC
This sequence comes from Striga hermonthica, assembly GCA_902706635.1. Classification (NCBI taxonomy): domain Eukaryota; kingdom Viridiplantae; phylum Streptophyta; class Magnoliopsida; order Lamiales; family Orobanchaceae; genus Striga; species Striga hermonthica. The sequence continues at coordinate 13,489,373 of CACSLK010020742.1, read as the reverse complement.
TCTTATCACTCCTTCAATTACTGAAGATATGAACTCTCAGCTTATGCTATCAGTCTCAGAGGATGAGATTAGGTCAGCTTTATTTAGTCTTCAATCAGACAAATCTCCAGGAGAAGATGGTATGACTGCCCTCTTTTATCAATCCTTCTGGGAGATTATTAAATTTGATATAATCTCTGATATCTCTAGTTTTTTCAATGGGAATGGTTTACTTCTGAAATATTGGAATCATACAATTGTCACTTTTATTCCCAAATGTCCAAGCCTTGAATTTGTGACTCAATTCAGACCAGTTAGCCTTTGTTATGTGGTCTATAAGATTCTTTCAAAAATTATTGCTCTCAGACTTCATAAATGTTTAGATGTTTGCATCAGTGGCTCTCAGTCAGCTTTCATCAAGGGTAGACAACTCATGGATAATGTAATCATTGGACAAAAGCTTTTTACTTCTTTAATAGACATAACTCTGGCAAACACTATTTTATGGCCTTGAAACTTGATTTAATAAAGGCTTTTGATAGAGTGGAGTGGACCAGTGTGCAAAAATATCATGTTGCAAATGGGCTTCCACAAAGATTTTGTCCGGTTCATTATGATCTGCATTTCTTCTTGTTCATACTCTTTCA
>CACSLK010020742.1:13458204-13468967 GCA_902706635.1 Striga hermonthica | reverse complement strand
CTCATAATTTTCTCGCCCATGCTCATATCTGTCGCCTATTTAGCGCATGTTTCATCCCATATGTCTTCGTACTTTTTGGGGTGAAAAACTTAGCTTTTTATTGGGTGGTGTGAAAAACTTAGTGTGACTTCAGAACGGGGTGAAAATAGCTATTTCCTCTTTTTTTTAAATGTCATTCTAGCTTTATCAACTATTTGCTAAATAAATGCCGTTTTGGATCTTTTGTACATATTTTTCCATTATTACCCTCATTTAGCCAATAAATACATTACGTCTTTTCATATTCACTCTTCACTTTTTCTCAAAACATCCATCTATATCTTCATTACATAAGGTTATTATTGACCCAAAAAAAATTCTTAATTAGTTTGCAACTTCTCAAAACGACATATATTAAAAATAGGAGGTAGTATATATTATATGACTGGTAATCTATTTTGAGCTAGTGTTAACTAGAATGGAATATATTACAACATCAAGTGTATTGTTTTTAAGTTTTTTAGAGTTTTAAAATAAGTAATAACTATCATTTGATGAAAAAAAAAATAAAAAAAAAAATGGGTCAATCCGAGAGAGTATTCATTCACCACACAAAATCCCACAATACCTATCAAGTCGTCGCCGGACATTCAACACTCCGGCGTCACCCACAGATGCCATTTCCATTTTTCCGTCTCCATCGCCGTCGGACACCGACTTGTCGAATTACCGACAGATCATCTTTTCAAATTTCAGTCTCATCCTCACCACCGTCGCCGGTTCCCTTTATTTGAGTAAGGCCTCGCTTCTGTGCTTTTGCCTCTTTTGGAACTATTCGCTTTCTTTGTACTGTGCATTTGGATTGCCCAATGCTCGGTTTGACATGCTTCCACTCTCCTCTCGCTCTTCAACCTCTCTCAAATTCCCTCCAAATCAGTAACGCTTCCGAACTCAACTCCAAACACTCATGGGTGGAATGCCTCCGCTCCCAAATCCGTTCAAATTCCTTCCGACAAGGCATTGCCACTTTTATCCAGATGCAAGAATCAGGCATTGTACCAGATAATTTTGCTTTCCCTGCGGCCCTCAAAGCCGCCGCTTCCATTGGACACTTTGATTTGGGGAAACAGATTCATGGGTCTGCCATTAAACTCGGCTATGGCGCTCACTCCACAGTTTCCAATACGCTCCTGCATTTTTATGGTCAGTGTGGGGACGACGTCCGTCAGGTAGTCAAGTTGTTTGACAAAATTCCTCTGAAGGACCAAGTTTCGTGGAACTCGGTTATAAACGCCTTGTGTAAATACGAAGAGTGGGTCTTAGCTTTAGAAGCTTTTAGGTCAATGGGTTCGGAGAGAGTTCAGCCTAGTTCGTTTTCTCTGGTCAGCATCGCTCTTGCGTGCAGTAACCTGGATAGGCACAACGGCTTAAGGCTTGGGAAACAAGTGCACAGTTATAGCCTGAGAGTCGATGATGGGAGGACGTTTACAAACAATGCTGTGATGGCGATGTATGCAAAACTAGGAAAAATCGATGAAGCGAAGAATGTGTTTGACTCTTTAGCTGACGGTGACTTGGTGTCATGGAACACAGTTATCAGTGCATTGTCCCAAAATGATATATCTTACGAGGCATTGGAGTATTTCAGATTGATGTGTGATGAAGGGTTTCGGCCCGATGGGGTCACCATCTCGAGTGTGCTTCCTGCGTGTTCCAACCTGAAGTTGCTGGACCTCGGAAAAGAGATCCATGGTTATGTATATAGGAATTGGGATCTTCTAGGGAATTCATTCGTGGCTAGTGCTCTGGTAGACATGTATTGCAATTGTGAGCAAGTTGTGAACGGGCGCCGAGTTTTTGATGGCTCACAGGATAGAAAACTTGGACTCTGGAATGCAATGCTTGCTGGTTATATGCATAACGGGTGTTATACAGATGCATTGGTATTTTTCATGAAGTTGATGGTGGACTCCGGTCTTTGGCCCAACCCGACCACAATGGCTTGTGTTTTACCAGCTTGCGTGCACGAAGAAGCCTTTGTTGATAAAGAGGCTATGCATGGGTATGTTTTGAAGTTGGGCCTCTGGAGAAATAGATACGTGCAAAATGCATTGATGGACTTGTACTCAAGGATAGGGAAGATGGATGAGTCGAAATATATATTTCACAACATGGAGAGTAAAGATGTTGTGTCTTGGAACACAATGATAACTGGCTACGTGGTTTGTGGCTACCACGAGGAGGCCTTGATTTTGCTACATGACATGCAGATAGGTGGAGTGAAAGATAACGAGAATGATGATGTTGATTGTGTTAATGATGATGCCAAGGTCCCATTTAAACCTAATGCTGTGACACTCATGAGCATCCTTCCCGGTTGTGCTTCCCTTGCGGCCCTAGCAGAAGGGAGGGAAATTCATGCCTATGCCATTAGGAACAGACTGGACTCAGATGTTGCTGTAGGGAGTGCATTGGTTGATATGTACGCCAAATGCGGTTGCTTGAACATGGCTGTTAGAGTTTTCAATACCATGCCGGTAAAAAATGTGATTACTTGGAACACGATCATTATGGCTTATGGGATGCACGGAAAAGGTGAGGCGGCCCTGTCACTGTTCAGAAGCATGGTAGCTCAAGGTGGGGAAGTGAAGCCTAATCAGGTTACGTTTATTGCACTTTTTGTTGCATGCAGTCATTCAGGGTTAGTTGAGCAAGGCAGACAGTTGTTCTGGAAAATGGCAGTTGATCACGAGGTCGAACCTAATGCTGACCATTACGCATGCATTGTTGACTTGCTTGGTCGGGCGGGTCATCTGGATGAAGCATATGGGATCGTAAATTCCATGCTCCATGGGCTTGACAGGGTGGGTGCATGGAGTAGTTTGCTGGGTGCATGTAGGATCCACCGAAATGTACGGCTAGGAGAAATTTCGGCCCATAATCTGCTACTTTTAGAACCGAATGTCGACAGCCATTATGTTTTGCTCTCGAATATATATTCGTCAGTAGGGCTTTGGGACAAATCTAATTTGGTAAGGAAAAAAATGAAGGAAATGGGGGTGAGGAAAGAACCTGGGTGCAGTTGGATAGAATTTAATGACGGAGTCCACAAGTTCGTGGCTGGAGACACATTGCATGCCCAAAGTGGGCGACTTCATGAATTTCTTGGTGATTTGTTTGTGAGAATGAAGGAGGAGGGTTACGTGCCGGACACGTCGTGTGTGCTTCACGATGTTGACGAGCAGGAAAAGGAGAGCTTGCTGTGTGGGCATAGTGAGCGGCTGGCTATTGCTTTTGGTCTCCTTAATACTCCTCCGGGCACGACCATTCGGGTGGCAAAAAATCTTAGGGTTTGCAATGACTGTCATTCTGCAACAAAATTTATCTCTAGAATTGTGGGTAGGGAGATTGTTGTTAGAGATGTCAGGAGATTCCATCATTTCAAGGATGGAGCTTGCTCGTGTGGGGACTACTGGTGATATTCATGCTCGAACGAAATTTTGACGCACGACCAATGTAACTGATTCTTAGTATGAAATGAAATCAACACCTGTGTGAAATTAGAAGTTAGCTACTTAAGAGTACACTTGTAATCTTCTGATACATGGTTTATACTTGTGAAGATAATCATCAACTTGGCATTTGTAATTGAATTCTTTTATCCTTTTGGATGATTCAGTTGATATGTAGAGGGAGACAGGCATATGTTAATTAATGTCGCAAATCATTTAAAAAACATTTGATTTTTTTTTTAAAAGAAAAAGAGAAAAAATGTCATATTAAAGTCTGCAATTTTCCCGATGATCTCAGTTGTTATGTGCAAATATTAAAGAAGAGTCGTCAAGTGCATAATGTAAAAAAGAAAGAAAGTAGGGATGGCAAAGCGACCTGGACCCAACCTTACCCAACCTGACTCGGAGCATTTGGGGCGAGAAAAATTTGCCCCATTTCGATAACAGGCCGGACCAAGTTTGACCTGTAGGCTAAAGCGGGCCAGGTCCGGGTCTTGAATCCCGCCCCGCACGACCCGCCCTGGCCCGCCCTGAGCTGATTTTTATTTTTTTTATAAAAATGTAAATTAAGGATTAGGTTTGAGAAAATTCCGTCTATGGGATCTTGCTCTCGCACAGGCACAACCGCACCATCCCTACTCACTCCGTCACTCGTTGACTCTCTCTCACAGTCATTCTCTCCGGCCGTCCGGCGTCTTGAGTCTCTCGACACAATACACACTCGCAAAGTCCGACACAGTCTCTTCTTCGCGCCTCGACCGCTCGACGCCTCACCTCCGAAGTAGCGGTGTCCAAATGCGTGAACCGTCCCGCTCAAATGCTGGGCCCGAAACCGTCCCTGCTATACCTAAGGGCCTGCTCAAATGAACCGGCCCAAAAGAACCGCCAGTTTAAAAAAATAAAAAACAACTACGACCCGCCTTCCGACCCAGAATCGGCGGGTCAAAAATGAAAAATGGAGGCATGGAACCGGCCTGGTTTTACCACGGGTCCGGTTTCAAGACCCGTAAATTCGGACCGGGTCACTGAGTTGGGTCGGCCCATGGTCATGTCTACTATGAAGTCCAACACAAAAGCTCCGGCAGCTCCTCATCTTGCCTCGACGGCCCACTCACTTCCAAGGCTCCGACACAAAGGCTCGGCGCCCCGCCTCCGACTCGACTCCAATTTCAGATATGGTAATTGGTACATTTTTTTAAAAAAAAATTGTTTCATGTATTAGTATGTAATTAGATGCTCAGAACTTAAGATCATTAAATATTGAAATATATCTCCTATGATTTGAATAGTTGTGGAATTGAAAAATTCTCGCTGGAGAGCGTAAGCTATTCTCTCGCCGGAGAGCGATTCGCAGTGTTCTCTTTGGTTTCTTTACCTCTCAATTATCATATCCCTTTTTCGTTCTCAGTATCTCAATCTCGTTATAGAGTGCCCATCAATTTTCTCCCTGGAGAGAGTGTCGAATAGGGTTTCCCATGGGAACAAATTTCTGCACGGGACAAGACGAGGAGCTTTCCCAACGTCTTGCAAGCTTCTCGCTGTCCGATAAGGAGCACAACTACATTGACTTGGGCCAAGACGACATCAAAATTAGTGACGGGGAATGCAAGCGTAGTCTATTTGGAAAAATTATTGGCGACAGGTCATGGATAGGAGTTCAACGTACCATGAGCTACATTTGGAAGCTTCGTGAGCCAATGGAAGTTAAAGAATTGGGCCATAACTTTTTCCAATTCATTTTTCAGAACCGAGAGGATTTGGAGAAGGTGAATAAGGGCATCAATTGGACCTTCGAAAATCAATACCTCATTCTTTCAGAATGGCAACCAGGACTATCAAACAATCACCCAATATTTCAATAACTACAGCTTTGAGTACAGGTACTTAACGTGCCCTTAAACTGGCTCAATATAGATGTGGGAATGAAGATAGGGAAGGTGTTCAAATAGGTTAAGAATGTTGTGATTGTTGGAGTTGGAAGTCACGGGGGAAGAATCATGTGTCTTCTTGTGGCTGTAGATTTAAATGAATCCCTCCCCCGGTGTGCTAAGCTAAGACTTGGGGATCAAGCTGTCAGTGTAATCTTTCAATATGAAAAATTAGTTAACCACTGCCATTACTATGATTTTATTGGTCATTTGGACTGTGAGTGCTCTAAAAGGCTAGAAGATATCCGTACAAACACAGTCAAAGAAAGCCAATTTGGTGATTGGATGCGTGCTAATGAAAGCCGTCACTGGGCTAGGACTAACAAAACAGACTCTCAAAGCCCACCTCGAGTAAATTCTGCCTCACCTGCAACACCAACTAATGCCCCTCTATCCCCTCACAGCCAGGGGAATGCCAACAACTAGATAATCCCTTTACCTAGCTCTTCTTCTCACCAGAATTTCCAGACAACAGTTGCCTCATCATCTCAACAAACTCCAGCTTTGAAAACCCCGATTACTACTGAAAAACCTCCTTCTACTAGTCTTGCAATTCCATAAACCAACTCCCAAAAACCTCCTAAAAGCTCCCCAGAGATAATGGATATGGAAACAGAACAAGCTCAAACAAAACCATCCAGCAATGCCATAGCCTCAGACCAGGATATCCTTAAAGCTAATTCTAAAACTTGGAGGAGATCATCTGCTAGGACTGGTAGACTTCAGAGACAGTCTGAAAACACTTCTCAGGTGGTGATGAGTAGCATTGGTAAAAGGCCAAGGCTGAATCGAGACCAAACTTCAGATGGAGAACCTGACACTAAGCTAACCAATGAAGGTAGTAAAAAGCAGAAAACTGAAACCAAACCGGTGGCGGTGGCCAGCCTAGAATGGCACCCGAGTTCCCAATGCTAGTTGTGGTGTGGAACTGTAGAGGGCTGGGTGGGCCCTCTACAGTTTCCCAAATCCGAGAGTCATGCAAGACTCACCACCCACTATTTTTATTCTTATCAGAAACAAAAAAAACCTTCTGCTTTTGTTAAAACAGTAGTTAGAAAATTGGGATTTGATAACAGGTGTGCTATTGTAGATCCTATTGGATTGAGTAGTGGGCTGGTTTTATGCTGGAATTCTGAAGTGCAGGTTTCTCAAGCTATTTGCTAGCAATTCTTCATAGCTGTTGAGTACAAAATGGCAGACACTTCATCAACATGGGGGATCTTTGTCTATCTAAGCACTTACAATCTTATTAGTCAAGACCAATGGAGAGAACTTGAAACAACCAAAACTCTTTGGGGAGATAGCTGGTATATATTGGGAGATTAGAATGACATCTACTCTAAGGAGGATAAAAGAGGGGGAATCCCAAGGTCAGAAACTAGTATGGCAGGGTTCAACATTTTTATCAATTTGATGGAGATAGAGGAAATAAGGATGATAGGGAACAAGTTCACATGGTGCAATAACAGATTCTCAGAAGGTCTAGTAGAGGAAAAATTGGATAGAGGCTTTGCTTCTCCAGAATGATTAGAGAATCACCCTCATGCTTACATTTCTACTATGGCCAAAGCCTCCTCAGATCACTCTTTGCTGCTCCTTCATATAGGGGACAACAAATCCAGAAGAAAAAGCAAATTCTCCTTTGATAAAAGGTGGCTAACCATGGAAGGTGTTGGAGATATAGTGAAAGCTTCCTGGAACATTCTTCTCTCATGCACCCCATTTTTCATATTGAAAGAGAAGATCAAAACCACTAGCCTTGCTTTGCTGAGATAGAGTGCATCATTCAAAACTCAAAACCAATCTCTCATTACCAACCTCTCAAAGAAACTGGAATTACTTTAGGAGAACAGAAACTTTACAAATTGGGAGGGATGGATTAGTACAAAAAGGGATTTGGAAGCTGCTCACAGATATGAAGAAATTTACTGGTAGCAAAAGGCCAAAGTGCAGTGGCTGAGGGAAGGTGACTGCAACTCAAGGTTCTTTCATGATACACTATGCAGAGAAGAAGAAAAAATGCAATCACTCGAATTTTCACGAACCAAAACAGGATCTGCAACACTCACAAGGAAATTCAAGACCATATCACAGAATTCTACTCAACTCTCTTCACATCAGAAGGATCATGGGTAGGAGATTCTCTCCTCCAGCTCATTCCTTCTTCAGTCACATCAGACATGAACCAACAACTCATGAAGTCAGTAGATGAGGAGGAGATCAAGGCAGCTCTTTTCAGCCTCCATCCAGAAAAATCCCCAAGAAAAAATGGTATGACAACTCTGTTTTAGCAGTCTTTTTGGGATATCATTACCTGACTTAGTTGCTGTTGTATCTAGTTTCTTCAATAATAATGGTCTTCTACTCAAATACTTGAATCACACAATTGTAATTTATATCCCAAAATGCCTAAACCCAAAAAATATCACTTAATACAGACCAATCAGTCTCTGCTCAGTGGTCTACAAAATTCTCTCAAAAATTTTAGCTATCAGGCTGCAAAGCTGTTTGGATGTGTGTATTAGTGAGTCCCAATCTGCTTTTATAAAGGGCAGACAACTTATGGATAATGTCATTGTGGGCAGGAAGCATTCCATTTTTTAAATAGGCACAATTCAGGGAAGAACTGTTTTATGGTTCTTAAGCTTGATCTTATGAAAGCTTTTGACAGAGTTGAGTGGCTTTGTATTAAGAAGATTATGTTGCAGATGGGGTTCTACAATAACTTTGTCAGGTTGATCATGATATGTATCTCTTCTTGTTCATATTCTTTTAAAGTGAATGGAGATGTCAATGGATATGTCTTACCTTCAAGAGGAATTAGACAAGGGGATCCATTATCCCCTTATCTATTCATAATTGTTGCAGAAATGCTTTCTGCCTTGGTTTCAGAAGCTATCGCTATTGGCTCCTTAACAGGTTTGAAGCTCTCTAGGAATGGACCCACAATCTCTCATCTGTTCTTTGCAGATGACTCCATGTTCTTCTGCAAAGCTAGCATTTATCAGGCCAATTCTTTTCTTTCAATTTTGGAGAGATATAGACTATTCACTGGACAAACTGTTAACTTAAGCAAATCTTCTGTGTTTTTAGCAGAAACTCTCCTGATTATCTGAAATCTAACATTTGTGATGTATTGGCTGGCATTACTCCTCACAGATCAACTAAATATTTAGGCCTTCCTCTAGGCATTGGGAAGTCTAAGGTGGCGACTTTCAAGTACATTTTGGACTCTGTTCATGCAAAACTTCAAAGCTAGAGATCCAAGCTCCTATCTCAAGCAGGGAAAGTTGTTTTGATTAAAGCTGTTCTTCAAGCCCTCCCAATCTTCTCTATGTCCTGCTTCAGGATTCTTAAAACCCTTTGTGTTGCAATATCCAAACTATGCTCCAACTTTTGGGGGAATTCTGGTGAAGAGCACTCCCAAGGGTACATTGGAAAGCCTGGCAGCTGCTCACAATTCCAAAAGAAGATGGTGGCTTAGGCTTTCTTGACTTAGCTTCTTAATTTGGCTCTAATCCACAAACAATTATGGAGGATCACCACTCAACCCAATCTTTTGGTAAGCAAAATTCTGAAGGACAGGTATTATCCTGATTGCTCAATATTTGAAGTTGTCAAAACTAAAAAAATGTTCATGGTTATGGTCAAATTAGCTAGAAGTTATCCCTACCTTTGCGAAGGGATATGCAGTGATGATCAGAATAGACGAAGCTAGCAGAATATCAGATGTGAACTGGGTAACAAAACTCAATCACCCAAAACCTTCTTTATTGGATTTTGCTGAGGGCTACTTAATCTGGGTGAAGGAGTTGATTACATCTAATGGCTTAGAGTGGAATGTCTGGTTAATCATACAGATCTTCAATGAGAAGGATAGCAAAGCCATCCTCAGTATCAAAACTCTTAAACTTAACTCATCTGACAAGCAGTATCGAAAATTCCACAAAAAGGTACCTTCACAGTTCCTAGCACTTGCTCATTTTTATACCAGCAAAAATTATTGTCCCTGGATTTGCCAAGCTGCAGCACTTTGAGTGTTAGAACCCTAAACAAGACCAACAACAGGCTCTGGAACTTGAAAGTGATGGGTAAGGTCAAGCTGTTTGTTTGGAGATCTCTCACAGACTCTCTGGCTGTCAAAACAAACCTGAGAAAAAGAGGTCTTCACCTTGATGTTATCTGCTCAATATGTGGAGATGGCCTAGAATTTGTTTCCCATATTTTATTTCATTGCAAAAGGGCAGCTGAATTATAGCACATCTCCCCTGTCACATGGAACATTAACCAATCACATGACTTAAACTTCAGAGGTTGGTGGCAACATGTAAGCTCTGTGGACAGATCAGAAACATCAGAGGCTCGCATTCAATCATCAACGTATATACTCTGTGGCTCTGGAAAATACGTAACCTCAGCTCCTTTCAAAACATACTCATGCCAATCCATCTGGTTCTCTAAGCGGCTCAACAGGACTTGATGGACTATTCTCACATTCACTCAAGCAGGAGCTGACCTGTATATACTTTGGTGGCTCTGGAAAACACGAAACCTGGGCCTCTTTCAAAACACACTCATGTCAATCCATCTGGTTCTCAAAGAGGCTCAACAAGACTGGATGGATTATTCTTACATTCACTCAAGCAGGAGCTGACTTGCTTCTTGATTTCTTATTTTTAATTGGTGGTTAGATGCTTGCTGGTTGGATTTTGGTTTCTTGTAGTAGTTCTAGTTTTTTCTTGGTCATCTCTAGGCCGCAGGGCAGTGGTGATGTTTCGTTGTTTTCTAGTCTTAGTTCTTTGTTGAGGTTCTAGGCCGCTATATGCGTGTCCTCTCAGTTTCGTTTATTTTGGGTTTGGCTGTACTATTCGAACGTTGTTCGTTTTATGTTTAATATATTCTCTATCATTTCGTGAAAAAAAAAAATAGTTGTGGAATTTGGTATGGCTTAGGAATTGGGATGGATTTATGTTTTTGAATTAGGACTAATTATTGTGTTTTTGTATTAAGTTAGGATGATTTTGGTATGGTTCAAAAGGAAGATGAATTGTTGTGCTGTGTATATATAATTTTTTTTTTATATTTTTTTTTCTGTTGTGAAGCAGCAACCTGCTACAAGTGAGTTGCTAAATTGCAACTACTATGGAGCAAAAAAACATGTCGGGCGAGTCGAACCTGGTCAAACACGGGCCACAGGTCAGGGCGGGTCGACCTGCCCCCGAAACGGGTTAGGGCACGGGCCCGACCTGTTAGACCCGTCGCGGGTCACGGGCCAGGTTGGGTCAACAGGGAAAAGACACAGGCCAGGTACGGGTCCACAAGTACCCGGCCTGACATGGCCCAT
>CACSLK010020742.1:13337996-13350384 GCA_902706635.1 Striga hermonthica | reverse complement strand
TTTTTTATGTTTATGAATAAGCAATAGGTGCACTACTTGATTTACATTTAGTCATTTACTCTTTATAAATGTTCGGATGCAATATTTTAACGCATTTCTCCTAAAGGGTGCTGAAAATATTTCATTGTAATTATTGACTTTTATGTATAATTAAGTTCTATCACGAATGTGGTGTATTAGGGTATCCTAATTCCATGTTTATCCTTCAGGTTAATCCTGGTTTAGCTCTGGATACACCTGCTCTTGCCCATCACGATGCCGGTAGTAGCACTTTACTACCTAATGGCTGCAGATCAAATGTTTTTGGCAGAGAGGAAACTGAAGGAAGAAGTGTGGAACTTAGTGCAGAACATTCAGCATTAGGAGCAAAGTCACCAAATGAGATTCCCCTGTATCAGAGGCTAATCGCAGCTTTGATTCCTGAAGAAGGAAATGAGGCCCCTTTTGGAAAAGATAACCTAAGATATGATGTTTATGGTTCTCGCTCTGAAATGGAAAAGGATATAGAATCTGATACATTGTGCTCTCAGATCTCACTGATCCCTTCGGGATATCCTATGCCAAATAGTTATGATGTAAATGCTAATGGGAGATCATTTTATGAGCTAGAGTGCAGTACTGTGTCTACTCCTGACACAGGGATTCCCAGCTATGATCATGTGCAAACTCGTTTACATACAGAACAGTCAATGACTGGCACGATTTGTTCTGATCATCAATATTTTAATTTGCCAATAAATGAAAGACTTCTCTTAGAGGTTCACAACATAGGAATCTACCCAGATCTAGTGGTATGTTCTGTTTTTCTCGTGAAAGGTGTCTAGTCGAACACTTGTTTCCATTTGCCCTGTTAAGTTTTTCCACACTATTGTTATTGATTAGCCTTTTGAGTTTTGACCAATGTGATTTGACAGAGTGGAGATGAGGAAATAAGTGGAGATATCAATAGTTTGGACGAGAAATACCAGGAACAGGTAAGATTTGATTCCAATCTAAAATAGATGGTTTTTTGTCAAAGGCTTAATGAAATCTATTGCACCTGCACCTGTCACCTCTCTCTGTCTCTCTCTCTGATGCACACACGCACATATATATGCACATATCCATACACAAGACACAGTAAGAAAGGAACCATTGAAGGAACTGTCAAACATCCTTAAGTGGCTCACATAGTTTCTCTCTGTTTCTCTGTACACCTACCGCTTTAACACTTCTCTCACTCTCTACATACACACGCAATACACACAAAGAAAGAAATGACTGAAGGAAATATCAAATGTCTTTAAGTAGCACATGGAAGGAAACACTTGGCCATGAGACATTTACTATTTTGTGCGAGTTTGTCAGGAGCCTTGGTTGAGGTCAATAGAAGATTCCTGCTGTTTTGATGGGGATGGCTGTATATACTTTCTTTGCATCTGTCAATTGGAAATTTGATTGTTTACTCTTGTGGATTATCCTGGAAAATCATAGACTGAAAGAGTATTTTTTTTAGTTCATTTTTTATTTTTCCTACTTAAGAAGATAGATTGACAAATGTAGATCAATAGTTAAAACAGCAGTTAATATGGATGCTGACGTAAAATTTTATAGAAGCGTCTGATTATATATTGCATTCTTTCTCATTATTAAGTCAATTGCCAGGTTTCAAGGAAGAAAAGCTTCCTCGGTAAACTTCTGAGTTCTGCTTCTGAAGCTAAAGAGCTGCAGGAAAAGTAGGGAGTTCATTTTCCATATGAAACTGTCATTGTAAATCTGTGGACAGCCTGTCTGTCTTGATTATAACTGAAGCTCCTTATGTCTCAGGGAATTTGAAGTGCTTGCTCTTGATAAACTTGTTGGAATGGCCTTTGAAAAATACATGGTAATTACTATTATCCGCGACTTTCTTCCTCTTTCCTTTAATACATGAATATGTGAAGGTGTATTATCTTTTCTATACCATGATATGATTTGTACAGACAGAATATGGACACTTGAGTGAATGCTGGACCTTATGAGATTCTGTTTTAATTTCGGAAAGTAAAAATTATGTTCGAAATTCCTTCAAGTATGAGTTTCTAAGAATGTTATCAATTAGCAGCATGCTTATGCAAAACATTCAAACAATAACCACATATCAGCAGTTGATGTGTATTCTTAATTTATAAAGGAGTATGAAGGGTTGCTGTTCGGATAATAAAGGAATAAATCACGCACACGCATGAACAAATTTATATATATGTATACACACACACATATTATGAAGAGGTAATGAAATATTTGAAGAAAAGAAACCATTTAGGAAAAAGTGCAATTCTGAAGTTGATGAATACTTCAATTCAATTAAGTTGTTGGTGGTGTCTGTAAGTAAATTTCTAGCTCCAGTTTTTTTTTTTTTTTTTTTTTTTTTTTTTTTTTTTTTTTTTTTTTTTTTTTTTTTTTTTTTTTTTTTTTTTTTTTTTTTTTTTTTTTTTTTTTTTTTTTTTTTTTTTTTTTTACTTATGTAGTTAACTCATAATCACATTATCCTTTATCTTAGGTTTCTTCTTTTTTCTATTGATGAAGAGTTTTCATTGCTTAGGAATCATGATTACTCTGTATCTGGGCATCATAATGTGGCCTGATAAAAAAATTTGTTGAATTATCGCCTAAAACTACTTATTCCGGACCTGAATATAAAGTTTGCTGGTTGAATGTGTTTCTTGATCAATTTGTTTTTTTCCTGCTGCAGAGTTGCTTGGGTCCTAACAGTCAGGGTACGAAGAATAACAGTAGTAAAATTGCCAAACAACAAACTGCCTTGGCTTTTGTTAAGCGATCATTGGAGCGTTACCAGGAATTTGAGGCTACAGGAAAAAGTTGCTTTGATGATCCTTTGTACAGGGACATGTTCCTCTCTGGAGTCTCGCGCCTTGTTGATCGACAGCCTCTGAATTCCAGCACAGACAACGAATGTAACAAACTCAATTTCGGCATCTCTGGCTGCTCTATGGAAGTTAAAACTCCAGGTATGTGGCTAAAATGAACTGCGTGATGCCTAATCAGCATTTATGGGGTTTCTTTACATTTCTTCCTTTTCTCTTATTTCTTCCTTATTTGGTTTGTGGGATGTTTTATTAGTTAAAAGGGCAAAAACCCAACCTTTTTAGCTAAACGATATTTTACCAGTGTAGTCCAGGAACACGTCTGAATTTCTTTTCCAAAAAATACACTCCTGTTTAGTATTTGTTTCTTAATTGTTTCAAAATGTTATCGCTGTTTTTTAATCGTCTGGAAACCGCACAGAAACAATGTAGAAACAATACAAATTACATTTTTTCTGATATGTTAAAATTACATTTTTGCTGAAAACATGCATACCTCTCTTCTCCCTCCCTCTTCCTCTCCGTTTTGTTATTATTATTGTTGTTGTGGTTGTTGCTGTTGTTGTTGTTGTTATTATTATTATTATAATGTTATTATTATTATTTTTATTATTATTATTATGCAGCTCATCTGGGCGCACAGCAGGGCCCCAGGTCAAACAATCAAGATACATATTCATTTGAAGCCTTCCCATCTGCAAACCTGGGCTCTGAACAAATTACTGGTACTGAAGACAGTTGGTCAAACAAAGTGAAAAGAAGGGAATTGATGCTCGATGATGTTGGTGGAACGAGTGGCAGAGTCCCAGTTCTGCAGCCAGGACTTGATGGTTCCTTTTCATGCAGCGCCAAAGGAAAAAGGAGTGAGAGGGACAGAGAAGGAAAGGGAAACAGTTCCACTGGTAAAGTTGGCCGCCCGGCTAACTCTGCTAAAGGAGAGAGAAAGTCCAAGGCAAAACCTAAGCAGAAAACAACTCATTTGTCTGCTTCGGTCAACGGATCTTTAGGTAAAATGACTGAACAGGCAAAAGGAGTGTTCTCACCATCTCTCACCTCGAATGAGGTTGGCGGGCATGAAAATACGAACAATAACATTGACTATAACTCAGAGATGTTGGAAGAGCCCATTGATTTATCAGGCCTGCAACTCCCTGAGATGGATGATATAGGTCATCCTGATGATCTAGGCGGTCAAGGAGAAGATATAGGGTCGTGGTTGAATATCGAGGATGATGGATTGCATGATCATGATTTTATGGGTGGCCTTGGAATCCCAATGGATGACCTGTCGGACTTAAATATGATGGTTTGAGACTGCGGTGTTGTATATTTCTGTATCTTATACTATCAAAAGAAGGAAAAAGGAGGGAAGGAGATAGAAAAAGGATTTACTGCCATGAACGGACCCCAATTAGATGTTCATGCAAATTTCCAGACTATTGTTAGGCTATCATATTCTTTAGGTTAAAGCCCCAGGTTAATCGATTTGAAGCGAATATTTTCCTGTGACCGAGCATTCTGTCAATGTTTGAGTTGTTGACATTTTGACTGTAAAGATCTTTTTGTTCGATGTATGAGCTCAATCGTAGGATAAGGTCCTAGCAAATACAGATAGCAAACGGAGCTTCTTGTACATAATATTTATATTTCAATAAAATCATGTTTCTGATATTCTAGCATTCTTGTAGGAACCAGGATTATGGTGCCTTCTTCAAGTGGCGCATAGGTTATATCTATTATCGGTGAGTACAATATTTCGATTCATTCTTTTTCTCCAGACATATGATTCTTTGATCTTTTGGTGATGGAGAGGCAATGGTAGTTGCCATCAGAATGATGTTTTCTTGAGGATGCAGTAGCGATCCAGGTACGAGGTGATACAACGTGGGCTGGTAGATTATCAAATGGATTTTTATTTTTATTTTTATTATTATTATTTTATTTTTATTTTTATTTATTTTTTTTCTCCAGGACAGCTCTCACTTTTAACTGATTTCACTTAGTAAAATTTATGTTCAGTTTATCTTAATCATGCTAATGAATCTATGTGGAGTTTATGGTCAATTGTGTATAACATTGTTCTGAATATAAAAGTGCACTTTGTTGTTTCATTCTAGAGCTTGTAGGCATCTGAAACTTAGGTTGAGCATGAGTAAGTACGGTTCGAAATTAAAAAATCTCCAGAACCGTACCGAAATTGGAAATTCACTAAAATTAAATCTTCAAAATCATACAAAAAAATCAATTTGGTTGGAGATTTTATTTTTCGGTTCGGTTCGGTATTTGAAAGGTTCGGTTTGGATTGGAGTACTGGAGATTTCTAATTACTTTTCAATTTTGTTTTTCAAAATATTATTTAGTTATTTAAATTGTGAGATTTCTTTTTTAAATGCAAATTCGTCTATACTAACCATATTAAGTAGGCCTAATGGTGGGAAAATACATGACCTTTACTTGACTGGCCATTTAATCACACGACCTTTAAACCTAGAAAAACAAATACATGACCTTTACATTCTTGGCAACTCGATACACGGATTTAACGTCCGTTAACGGGAAGTTGATGTAGCAATTTGTTTTAATGGCCATGTCACCTAGAAGTCTGACTTAACAAACATAAGGCAAATCATCAGTTAAACCTTCGCAGTTTAATACACCACCTTTGGTATTTTGGCAACCCGATACATAAACTTAACCTTTTTTGGCAAAAAGCTGCCATATCAACATTTTGTTTTATTTTTTATTTAAATTCATTTAATTTACTTTTATTATTTTTATTTATTTTAATTTTTTTTAATGAAATATGTTTATAATTTAAATATATAGTGATTACAAACAAAAAAATAAATAAATAATATATTATTTTATTTAATTTATATATTTTATTTGATTATACTTTATTAATTTTTAATATTTAATGCATTTAATATTCAATTAATAAATAATAACATAATTAATATTAATATAGTAAATAATGAATAATAAATAATAAAACATATAATATAGAATTCAATAAAACATATATTTAAAATCTAATATATTTATTTATTTAGATAAATAATATTACATAATTTGTATTATATCTATTTAATATATTTTTTTATTTAATTTGTTTGTATATATTTTTTATTTAAGTATGTTAAATAATAATAAAACTTAACTTTATAAATTTTGTAAAATAAATAAATAAATAAATAAATTTATATTATGTAATTATCTCATTTTATTTAACTTTATTATCATTTGTGTTGTTTTATATACTATTTACATTATTTAGTTTCAAAAAAAAAAAAATTATTTAAGCATTAAATAAATATTGATAATATAAATAATTATAATATAAATATAATATTATTATTTATTTATTTAATTTACAGATTTTCTAGAGTTAACTTTTATTATTATTAACATACTTAAATAAAAAAATATACGAATAAACTAAATAAGTATGTACATTAAACGCATATAATATAAATAATGTAATATTATTTATGTAAATAAATAAATATATTAGATTTTAATTATATGTTTTATTGAATTCTATATTATATGTTTTATTATTTATTATTCATTATTTACTATATTAATATTAATTATATTTACTATATTAATATTAATTTTATTTACTATTTATTAATTAAATATTAAATACATTAAATATTAAAAATTAATAAAGTAGAATAACATAAAATATATAAACTAAAAATTAAATAAACATAAAATTTAAATTACAATATTTAAATTGTAAACATAAATTTCAATAATAAAAGTATAATTAAAATAAATAAAATAATAAATGTAAATTAAATGAATTTAAATCAAAACTAAAATAAAATACTGATGTGGCAGCTTTTTGCAAAAAAAGTTAAGTTCGTGTATTTGGTTGCCAAAAAACTAAAGGTGGTCTATTAAACTGTCAAGGTTTAACTGATGATTTAGCTTCTGTTTGCTGAGTCAGACTTCTAGGTAACGTGGCTGTTAAAAAAAAATTTCAAGTCAACTTTTTATTGACGGACGTTAAATCCGTGTATCGAGTTGTCAAGAATGTAAAGGTCATGTATTTATTTGCCAAGGTTTAAAGGTCGTGATTAAATAGCCAATAAAGTAAATGTCGTTTATTTTCCCGCCGTTACGCCTATTAAGTATTTTATTCGAAATCAACCTTAAGAAAATTGAAGTAACTCAGAAATTACAAACACCTAAAGATTATCCCCTTTCCTCTCCCTCTCGATATCTTCCTCTCCCTCTTGACCGTCGTCATTAAGCCTCAACAGTGCCGTCATGCCGGTGTTTCGCGACTTTTTCATCCCCGATTCAGGGTGGCCGTGGTCGATCCGGCATCTTGGCGGCCCTACTTCGCCGTGGCATTTCTTGAGCGTTGGTGGCCATGGCGGAAGGTATTGGGGTGTCCGGTGAGTCGTCGTGTCTTCCTTGGCCACCGGCTCCGAATGCTGTCTGCGGGGCGTTTTGGGGCCAGGGCTCGTGTCTAACTCCCACTGGGTCCGGCCGATCTCCGTGTTGAGATTGGAGGATTCCTCCGGCAGCGTCAACCCCAGTCTCCGGCTGATTGGGGGCTGTGGTTATTGGGTTGCGATGGGGTGTGGCCAGATGCGAACAGCCTGAATTTTTCTGGAGGCGAGTTCCTTTGGAAGGAGGTGTTGGTGTCCGGGCGAGTACTGATTAGCCAGCGTTGGTTAGGAGCTTTCAGTGTCGTGCTTGGAGTCGCATCTCTAGGGTTTGGGTTGTCGGTCAGCTGATGGGGAGGGATTATTGTTCAGTGTGTTGTTGGTGTGTTGCTAGTGTTTTGTTTATTTGTGTGTTTTATTTGTATTCTTCTGTTGGGAGTTGTATTCTCCTGTTGAGAGCTCGCGGCTGTGTTGTGCGTGTTCATTTAGGCTGTCTTGTGGGTTGTCTTCCCATGGATCCCAGCCATCTATCTGCTCTTTCCTACTGTTACCGGTTGTTATCTGCTTGTAATTATGTGTTCTATTTATGAGAATCTGCCGTTTGAAAGAAAAAAGGTAACTCAAAATTTTTTGATAATGCTGAATTTGTGCAACTAGTGATGAATATTTGCTATTTAAATAAAATATAATATTAATTTTTAAATATTTCTTTAACTTTTCATACCATTTTAATTATAATATGGAATAAGTCTAAAACATAACCAAAAAATATAATATAAATACATTCTTTAATCAATTGTAGATGAAATATTTTTAAGCATAAAATTTATGTGAAATTTAATTGTTATATACTATCTATTATTAAGGTTTTAAAGATATTCAAATTATATAGGATTAAAGTGGATATTTATATAGGATTAAAGTGGATATAAATCTTTGAGCAAGAATATATAATATTATAGTTACGTTTTAAATTTAGATACTTTGATTCAGAGCATCTTTAACAATAACTCCCTATAAACCTCCTTTTACACTTCTCAACATGCCACATTATTCAAAAACTCAAACACACATAAATCTCCAATAAAAATAAAACTCATAAACCTCTTATTTTTGGGTCCCACATGTTTTTCACCTTCTTTTATTTAATATAATACTCTTATATTTTTATTAAAAAAAATAAAAAATAAGAATAAAATAGAAAAAGTTGAGAGATTGTTGCAAATGTAGGGCCCACACAAGAGGTTTATGAGAGGTTTGGATTTGCAAACCTCATGTAAAATCTTAAACCTCAAACCTTGTCCATTTACTAACAAAACATGTAGGAGTAGGTTTGTAAACATAGAGCAAAACCCATTGTTAATGTTGCCTCAGTATGGTATAAGATGATTTGTTTAACATTAATTTGGACGTGACCGGATTGTGAAACTTAACATCTAAAGTTCACGTTGTCAAGAGTTTTTCTCTTTCTAGAGTACCAGTTCCAGATTTTGGATCTTGCTTTGGATCTTGTAGGTGTTTCTCTCGTTCTTATTTTGTTATTTGCTTGTTGTCTCTGTATCTTTGCTTTGTTCTTGTCCTGCGTGTTAGGGTTAGCCTCGATTAGAACATGTGCTTCTTTTGCTGGTTAAGGTTTGCTTTCCCTTTTCTTTGTGTGTGTGTGTTATAGGGGTGTTCACGGTCCAATTTTAACCAAAAAAAACATCAATCGGGACCGCATATCGGTTAAATGGTCGGTTAAAAAAGCCTTAAAAAATCCGGTGGTTAATATTTTTAAAAATCCGAAATAACCAGTCCGGTTAACGGATTACCTGCGGCAAACTGCCGGTTTAACCGGACCGGACCGGTAAATATTAAAGAACTATAACAAATATATATGTATATATATATATACACATTCAGTTATTCACTATGGTCGGTAAATACAATACATTCACTTTCACTTTTTGGCATTTTGTTGACTTAATTTTGTAAGGCACTATAATTTCACTTTTTCCCACCTTGCTTGGGTTCAGTTTGCATAATTTAATCTTCATTATTTTTGTATTTTTATGTTTATGGCATGAAATGTGTATTTTTATGTTTATGGACGAATTGTGTATTTTTTATTTCATTATTGTTGTTTTTCTTAATTTTTTGGCCCAAATAATCTCTTTTGGGTCTAAAATTGAAAAATAAAAATTAAGCCCAAAATGAAAAAAAAAAATTGAAGGCCCAAAATAAGGATTTTGGATTTAACCGGTTAACTGCCAAACCGGACAGTCCAATGCGGTCCGGATTGTGGCCGGCTAAAAAATAAAATCGGTCCGATTATGGACAAGAAAAAAAATTAACCGTTAGGTTCGGTTTGGTCATGGTTTGGACTAAAACCAGACCAATTCAGACCGTGAACACCCCTAGTGTGTTCTACCATGTGTTGGCTTTCATCTATTGGTCTTTTGTTAGTGTTGAGATCTCTTGGTTGCGTTAGGGATGCTTTTTTAAGTCCACAATCATGACAAAGACTTATCGCCCCACTTTTATTTGCCGAAAATTAGAATAAACTTTTCAGATTTATTTCAAAATCATTGGCGGCGCTACTCATTTTTTTAAAAATAAAAAATAAAAAAATAAAAAATTCATCGATAGTCATCAATATTCAATCATAAATTCATTCCCCCTACGGGTTCATTAATAATGTCAACACCCCAACTTGGTTTCTCAAATTCATAAAATCTAAGGAGCACCTCCTTATCAATAATCCAATAATGCATAAATAACTTAAATCAGTTCAACAATGCGGAAGCATATAACAAATAAAAAGACCACCACCCGCATCCCTCCGCCGTGCCCACATATACTAACCTGCATCCATGAAGAGCAGGTGAAGATGAGCACAAGAGGAACCTGAAACTTTACCACATCAAGGAGCATACAAAAGCATATAACCTTACCAAGTTTCAGACCTAAATTCATCCGGGAGCATTTTTAAATAATTAAAGCAAAAACAGTGCCAAAATCCGACGTTAATAGTTCATATAGCTCCACTTTGAATTTTAATCTACAATTTTGACACAACATAGAATACCACAAAATAACATACTACTCAAAGTTTCAGCTCAAAACTCCAAGTGTATGATTTTTAATGAATTTTACAAAATTCTGACCAGAAACTGATTTAATTAAATAAAATAGCTACAGAAGGAGTTTCGACTTGAAAATTTTATACGACTTACAAAATCACCACAAAACAATACATAAAAAATTTCACAACATTCGGACAATCACACGATTTATCATGGATTAATTATGATTCAGCAGCATGCTCGGTTTAGAAATTCATAACTCGTGATATACACATCGAAACGACCTCAAACCAAAACCAATAAATCAAGGACAACTCCAAGTACCTATAACTCCAGGATATCCATGAAAAACACTACATATACCTCAGTTCTACAATTAATCGAAGTGACGACAATCACTTTGACATCCAACTCCTATATAAACACAACACAAGGCTTGATAATACATCCAAGGTACGTAAACAATCAATAAATCACACGTTCAGCATGTAACACACATTATTATGCACGTAAACACGTAAGCAATTAATACGAGCGGGATAAAGCCATCAAGTACCGAAAACGGACGAGACGACAACCCGATAAACGCGATGGTTACTAAACAAACGGTTGACGGAATGCGACCGGGTGCTGAACAGAGAAACGAGAAGCGACCAGGTGCTAACTTTGACGGCTACTCAGCGGAGGCGCTCGGCGGCGAAACCGGGGCTCACGATCAGCGGCTCGGGACAGCAATGTACGAACAACGGGACTCGCCGACTTGCGTGGAGGAGGAAGTTCGCTGGACGCCGGAAAAACTGCTCGCTGATGGTGACGATGATCGAAACACGAACAAAGGGGGAAGGCCTGTGCGTGATCGACGATCTTGGAGGGTGCTGGTGTAACGCCCCGTTCGTTTATGAATAAATGGATTATTATTATTATTATTATTATTATTATTATTATTATTGTTATTATTATTATTATTATTATGTGTGATTTTATATTTAATTGTCTAATTGCCTAAATGAATTTTTATGTGCCTTTTGTGAATTTATATAAATATTAAAAATGTGGATTATAAATATAATTGCCAATATTATTTTTATTTATTTAATTTGCGTCGAACCAAGCCCGTTATATTTTTCCCTAAGTATCAACCGAGGCTATCCGGCCCAAGTCTTATAGACGCGACCCACACCCGAGGCTCGAAGGCCCGTACCCGCGCCTAAGACCCGCCCGGTCGACCCTCTCTCTCTCCTCCTTGGTGTGTTTTTGGCAAGTTTACTTGTATGGGAAGTCTCCTCCCAAAACCCTAAGCTGAGCCTTTATAAATAGGGAAGATTGATCCTTAGCCTCGTCAAATTATTTTCTCCCCCGCAGCCTTTCTCTCTTCTCTCTCGCACTCTCTTTTCTTTCTTTTTCCGTTCGCCATCATCGCTCCCAGCCGCCGCCTCAGCCGCTGAGCACCATCGTTCGATCGCCTATCGCCGGACGTCATCATCGCGACACCGCCGTGCTCCATCGCCATCGCGCACCGCAGCTTCCCCATCGACCGCTGTATCGCATCGCCAATCCCGCAAGCCATCGCTGCCCGTCGTCGTGCATCGCCCCCATCGTTGTCCATCGCTGCCGTCCTCAACCGCGTCAAGCATCACGAGTGCTGCCCGCCTTTATCGACCTGCTCCTCATCGCGCCCTGTTTGCGTGTAGCGGTCGTTCATTCGCTTCCAGGCCAGCGCCGTTCGTGCCTGATGACGGATCGTGTTGTTATCTATACGTGGGTTGTGAATAAACGCGCACTAGGGCCTTCGTTTATCCACGATAGGTGTATCTAACAGACGCACTATCGGCCTTCTCCTAGACACTGTGACTTCAAGACGCTCTAATGGCCTTCTCTCCGACACTGTATGTAAACACGCACTAACGGTCTTGTTTAAACATACGTAAGAACATAAGTTCCCCTCTTAATTGGCCCACCAATTCAATACTCAATTCAACATGTTTATTAATGAAGAGGTACATGGGTATTTATAGATGCCAACTACCTCTAATGCTAATCTTACTAGAAACTATTAAAATAATTAAATATT
>CACSLK010020742.1:13181125-13192259 GCA_902706635.1 Striga hermonthica | reverse complement strand
CTAAAATGCAAAGGGAATCCGATGTTATATCTCGATTTCCAAACAAAACTCGGCGGCCCCCCTCTCGCTGCCGCGGGTGGTGGTAACATGGGCGGCGGCAATCGAGGGTGGAGCGGCGGCGGCGGTGGTGGCGAAGATTCCGACGAACCCAAGCCCGTATCAGTTGATGGGTTCGGGCCGGTTGGTGCTTTCATCAACGGGTGGCGGTCTAGGGTATTGGCTGACCCCCAATTCCCGTTCAAGGTCCTCATGGAGGAGTTGGTGGGCGTGAGCGCCTGTGTTCTCGGGGACATGGCCTCTCGCCCCAATTTCGGACTCAACGAGCTCGACTTTGTCTTCTCGACCCTCGTCGTTGGCTCCATCATGAATTTCGTGCTCATGTACCTATTGGCCCCGACAATGTCTGCCTCAGCCTCCACCCACACCTTGCCATTCTTCTTCGCAGGCTCACCCACGAGCCACATGTTCGAGCCCGGTCCGTACACCCTGCTCGGCAGGTTTGGCACGTTCATTTACAAGGGTGCCGTTTTTGCCGCGGTTGGGTTCACGGCCGGGCTAGTGGGGACTGTCATCTCCAACGGGCTGATTGCAGTGAGGAAGAAAATGGACCCGAGTTTGGAGACCCCGAATAAGCCTCCGCCCACACTGCTGAACGCCGTGGCGTGGGCAGGCCACATGGGCCTAAGCAGCAACCTGAGGTACCAGACGCTGAATGGGATTGAGTATCTGCTGGGTAAAGGATTCCCTCCGCTTCTTTTCAAGACATCTGTTGTGGTCCTGAGGTGCGTGAACAATATTCTTGGGGGGATGTCGTTTGTGGTCCTGGCCCGACTGACCGGGTCGCAGAGCGTGGATGAGTTGGCTGAGGAAAAGGAAAAGCTGTTAACGGATGAGCTGCAGGCAACAGAAACCATTTCAAAGTGATCCATGTTTTTTTCTTTTTTCCTGTTCCTTTTTGTGGTTTGAGTTTGTTCTTTATGAGGCAGTTTTTGACATATCCGAGTTTGAATAAGGAAATTGATCTTACCTGGCAACTTCTTGTCGTGTGGCAAATTTGTTTCATAAAATTGTGTTCCAAACAAACAATAGTATTGTTCGCCGAAGGATTGTATATTAGAAGTACCGCTATATACAAGTCGAAAGTCGCTGTATCTTGGAGGCGTTTGCCGTTAACCGTGGGTATTTTACAGAGCGATTTCGTCTTAAGGAGAACGTAACTATTACGTGTCTCGACATTGATTTTTGTTTCGTTTTCTTCATTCTCTTTAAGACGCCTTTTTTATATTAACAAACCACCCGAAATACAGAACTTACGATTAAAACACTAATTTAAGGTTGCTGTAGATGCACAAAAATACTCCTGCCTGCCACTAAGTATGTCCTGTTTTTTGGATTGAGCTCTCTCATGTCCTGTGCCATCACCAGCTGATAAGCCTCCTTCAAGCATGAAGCAGAACTAACACATTGATGGGCAAATCAAACGAATTTCACCTTTTACAACACATTGATGAGCCAATACAACAAATTTCACCTTTTACCTATCCAGAGGTAAAGACGAGAGACAAATTATACCCAGAAAAGATCAAAACAGTGAAAGATGTTGAAATTATGCATAAAACTGAAGAAAAATAAAATCAATACTTGGTGGATCCAAGTGCAAAAGGGTTTATGCCGAGCCTACCGTGAAGAAGCAAGCAAACTTCAAGATGAATAATTTAAAAAAAAAAAAAAAATGTTCAATGGTGTACATTGGAGAGTGAAGCCAACTTATATATGCATATCTTCACTTTACTATTACTTGACTTTAAAAAATTGTGTTAGTTGTATTCAAAATATAGTGCACGAAAGAAGAACGAAGAATGCTAGGTTTTGCCGCTGCGACATCGCCTTCCGCCGGCATCGAGAAATCGGCTGACCCTAGGATGGAACCGCCGGATCCCTTCCTGAATTTACACGTCGCTAACCCAATTGGGGCTTCTGGTGCCCGCACATCGAAAAAGCGCAGGTCTGATCTGCCCCCGGAATACCCGCCGGTAACGGAGGCTACTGTGCCAATTGAGAAAGCAACTCCACATCTGCCGACGAGCACACAGCCACCACCTTTGAGCTTTAAAGATACTCTTAACAAGAATCGCCCCCATGTTGTGCTGGATGACGCCGTTGACGATGGGGAAGGTCCGGATGATGATGTTGTCATTGACTTCACTGCTCCCGTTCCGGATATCAAAATAAAGGATTCGTTCTACGCAAGTCGTGTTGAGTCCTTCAGCAATGTTCTCGTTAAATTGTTGGGCCTTAAAATGCGCATGGAGACTCTGCATCGGAAGCTTTCAGAGCTTTGGCCTTTTGCGCGAGGATGTCCCGTTCTGGACGCTGAGAACGGTTACTTTTTTCTTCAACTCCGCTCTCACGAGGATGTTCTCGCTGCTCTCGTCGGTGGCCCATGGGTGGTTAACAAACACTATCTACACGTCCAACAATGGTCTGACACGTTTGATGAATCTACGAACCCAATCACCTCCACGGTGGCATGGATCCGCCTGCCGGGCTTACCGGTCCACCTCTACCACAATAAAATCTTCCGTCGTATTGGGGAAATTGTGGGGAAGGTAATCAAGATCGACCACCATACCGCGGCTCAATCTCGAGGGAAATTTGCACGGTTGGCAGTTCAATTGAACTTGTCGAGCCCGCTTCGAACGCACTTCACTATTCGTGGGAAGGTCCAGAAAATCGAGTACGAGATGCTTCCGGACATTTGCTACTCATGTTGTCGCTGTGGTCATTTGGTCACGGCCTGCCCTGACCGATCGAAGCCACTGAACAAGGATAACAACTACGAAACTGCAGGACAATTACCCATCCCCTCGACAACTAACGGCGCTTAGACTGATTTGCCTGTTACGGAAGCCGGGGATGGCGGCCCTCAATTTGGACCGTGGATGAGGGCCAAAATGGCAACTAGGATACCATCGTGGAACAAGAAAACGGACCCCACCACTATCCACAATAAACAGAACGGCGGAGAGACATCAGGATCCCGCTTTGCCTTGCTTGCAAATGGCGAGGGCGATGAGCTTGACCCACCTACTGAGGGCCTCACGACTAGCCATGCTTTTAACAGCCCGAACAGCGGAAAAGATATTTTTCAGGCGCCAGCTACGAGCTTCCAGGCTAAAAGAAAGGACGGTGATTCGAGGGGGGCTACTGGGGACATCTCTCACTCGGGAGAGGGTGAATGGCAGGTGGTGAGAAACAGAAATGGCGCAAAAGGACGGGGGCGAGGTGGTAAGTCTGATCCCAAAAGGCCCAATAACGGGAAGGCTGTGATCAGGGAACCCGTGGAATCAACCGTCATCAAGAGGACCCCCAGTGAGCTGTAAGAGAACTTAGGGCAACATTATGGCACTGCGGATGGCCATTTTAGACTGCAACAACGCAACAGACTGTTGAAGTCCCACTCACATCGGGCTTGGATCCGCTGAAACACCAGGCAGTCCAGGTCGTGGACATTCCCACTTAAACCCCCCCGGGTGGCGCAAGGCCCGATTTACTGGACCCAGGAGATAACTCGGTAAAGACTTGGACCCTCCGCAACATGACATGTCGCTTACGGTCGGGCATGAAAATATAGGCAATGATGTGCACATGCTTGATGAGGCTGCTTTAGCCTCGCAAGTACCCAGTTCCCTCTGACAGGTGTCACCCTTTCCTTTTCGTGTTTCCTGATGAATATTATCTCATGTAATGTCCAAGGAGCAGCTTCGGAAGAGTTTTTCCGAAGTTTCTCTACGATCACTACTCACTATAGCCCAGATGTGTTTGCTATGTTCGAGCCTCGTATCAGTGGTGCTAAGGCTAATGCTTTTATCAAAAAGAGTGGCTTTGGCCGGTCGTTTCGAGTGGAGGCCCTGGGCTTCTCCGAAGGGATATGGATTTTGTGGAGGGAGACGTACATCTCACGATCCTTAGATGCCACGGTCAATTCATTCATGCTCGAGTATCTAAAGACGGTATGGAATTCCTTGTCACATTCATCTACGCTAGCCCTAATGCTCGATGTCGACGCAACTTGTGGCTGGAACTTGATGCGTTAGCACTGAGCATTAACGAACCTTGGCTTCTCGGAAGTGATTTTAATTGCATTCTCAAGCCTAGCGAAAGGACGGGAGGAGCTCAACACCGATATTCAGTCAATCACGATTTTTCTTCGTGGCGTCTTCGTAACGGGATAGAGGAGTTACGAACGGATGGAACCTTATACACTTGGGAGCGAGGGGACTTAAAACAGAAACTCGACTGTTTTGTGGCCAACTCGGCGTGGACCAACGCCTTCAGTACAAGCTTCGTCCAGCATCTGCCACGTACCAAGTCAGACCACTTTCCTCTCCTTCTCCGTCTTCTGCCCCGGCATGGCTCGGTCCGTGCGCCCAAACTATTCAAATTTCTGGCTGCATGGCTACTTCATGATGGGTTTGCCGAGGTAGTCAGGGAGGCTTGGGCTGGTCATGCTTATGCCGACGCAAATAAACGATTTCAGGAGCATGCGAGGCACTGGAATTTCCACGTCTTTGGGAACGTCTTTCAACGGAAGAAAAGGCTTCTTGGTCGCCTGGCTGGAGTTCACCGTGAGCTCCAGAAATACACTACACCTTTACGTGACATGGAAGCCACGTTTCGAAAGGAGCTCGAGGACGTTTCATTACAAGAGGAGCTCTTATTTTTACAAAAATCCCAACAGGATTGGTCTTTATTTGGTGACCGCAACACGTCCTATTACCACAGGGCGGTCAAGCAACGCCTCCACCGTAACCGTGTTACTTTCTTGAGGGATGATAACGACACTATTGTTGATGACCCTATCCTCATTCAACAGATGGCTCTCACTTATTTCCAAAGCATATACATGCACTCGGGGCCAGTTCAGGCAGGGCCGGGAATGGCAAATTTATTCTCTCGGCTCGACTGTCGTTCCTTTGCTACTATGGGCCGCGAGGTGAGTTCTCCTGAAATCTTAGCTGCGCTAGAGGATATGAAGCCGCTGAAAGCACCGGGACCTGATCGGCTTCATGCCCTCTTCTTCCAACGGCAATGGGATACGGTAGGCCTGGCCGTGAGTAACATGATCCGCACCTTTTTTAATGGCGGCGCCATGCCTTTCGAATTAAATAATACCGTGTTTGTGCTCATCCCAAAGGTCACCAATCCCGATGCTATCCGACAGTTTCAGCCCATCAGTCTTCTCAACGTGGCATATAAGCTGATTACAAAGATCCTGGTTAACCGCATGAAGTCGATCCTTTCTTTGCTAGTGGGTCAATCTCAGTCGAGCTTTGTGCGTGGACGTCACATCACTGACAATATAAATACTAAGACGGGCCGCAAGGGCTTTATGGTTATCAAAGTCGATCTAGAAAAGGCATATGACTATTTACGTTGGGATTTCGTGGAGGAAACGCTTCGTACGGCTGGATTTCCCATCATCTTCACTCGAAATGTTATGGCGTGTGTTCGGTCCTCAGCTCTGCAGCTTAGCTGCAATGGCTCGACTAGTGATGCTTTCTTTCCAGACCGCGGAGTACGGCAAGGGGATCCCATTCACCGTATTTATTTGTTTTGTGCATTGAGTGGTTGGCGCATCTTATTAATAGCCACGTTGGATCCGGTACTTGGCGCCCGATATCGGTCGGAAGAGAGGAGGTTAATGTCCCGCTTCTCATGTTCGCGGATGATCTTTTACTGTTTTTAGAGGCCACCAAGGACCAAGCACAGTTGGTCACATTGGTGTTAGAGGAGTTTTGCTCTATGTCCGGACTGCGAGTCAGTCGCGCTAAAACTGAAGTTTTCTTTTCAAAGAACGTTCCCGCAGCGCATCGCCAGGCCTTTGGCCTGTTCCATGGGGTTCTCGACTGTTACTAACCTTGGGAAATACCTGGGTGTCCCGGTGATACATAATAGAGTGACCAACCACACCTACGAGCATATTCTAGAAAAGGCGGATGCACGACTGGCTGGTTGGAGGGCTAGCTCGCTGTCGTTAGCGGGCCATCTTGTCCTGACGCAATTCGTGGTTAGTTCTCTACCTTACTACACCATGCAAACATCTTGGCTGCCAACTAAAACATGTGAGGGATTGGAAAAATGATGTCGCAACTTCTTGTGGGGCGGAAATAGCATGAACCGAAAAATCCATCTTGTCAATTGGGATGTTGTTTGTCAGCCGAAGGAACTTGGTGGCTTGGGTCTCAAACGGCAACGAGAGATGAATATCGCTCTTCTTATGAAGTTCGGTTGGGCTCTTTTGACTAAACCAAACTCTCTTTGGGTGCGCTTAATTCTCGCCAAATACAAACTGGTACCCGCCGTGATGGAAGCGAACTTTACATTCTCGAGAGGTTCAACCTTTCTTCGAGCAATGCACAAGGTTTGGCCGCATGTGCAAAATGGGGTGCGCTGGTCCATCGGTGATGGTTCAACTATTCGGTTCTGGCACGATAACTGGACACATAGCCCACGCCCCCTCATTAAAGAGGCGTTAGGTCCCATCCCAAAAAACCAGCTGAATTGGCCTGTTTGTAGCTATGTGGATGCATCGGGCCGGTGGCGATGGGACCTTTTTGGTTACTGGGTGCCAGCACGTATATCCATGTGCATAGTCGCGTTCCTACCGCCGACACGAGATGTCGGGCTTGATAAAATGTACTGGGGGTTCTCGGAGAATGGGTGCTTTACAACTAAATCGGCATATTCTTCATTGTTCCTACTCGACCGGCAAGCGCTTCCAACCGGTGCTCTTGGCGCATTATCTGGCAATGGGTTGGTCCACAGCGAATACGCCAGTTTTTGTGGCTTGCGGTGCAAGATAAGTTACTCACTAATGTTGAGAGGCGGCGACGGCACCTTACGGAATCATCGATATGTTCACTCTGTGGGCGTGATGATGAATCAACACTCCACTACCTTCGGGATTGTGTCGGGGCAACGACGGTATGGCGGAGCTTATTCTCAGCCCACCGAATTCCCGAGTTCTTTACCTTACCTTTGCGTGACTGGTTGCTCCAGAATTTAAAGAATGGGTTGCATATTGCGGTTGCAGACTGGGAGACTATATTCGGTGTCAAAGTGTGGCAAATCTGGGGTGACCGAAATGAAACGATCTTCTCGACAGAGGAGTTTAATGTCGGCAAGTGAATTCGGGACGTTCGCTCATTTGTGCATGGTATCCAATCAACTACCTTGGCCGAGCGGCACTTGGGCGGTCTCGACTTGGGCCGCGAGGTTCAGTTAATTCGGTGGGAAGCTCCTGGAAATGATATGGTCAAAATTAACACGGATGGCTCATTTTTAGCCTCGTCGGGAATGGCATCCGCTGGGGGCTTGGTTCGCGATGCTGAGGGTCATTGGCTTGGGGGATTTGTGATGAATATTGGGTACTGCTCTATTACGGTGCGGAGCTATGGTGACTCTTCCAAGGTTTGTTGCTTGCTTGGGATCTTGGGTATCGCAAGGCTATCGTCAAAGTTGATAATAAGAGTGTGGTGGCAATGGCGATAGGGGGCAAACGGAAAACCTTGGTGTGCATGGCAGTCTTGTACTCGCCATACGTGACTTGCTTCTGCGGGACTGGGAGGTGACTGTGCTTCACTGTTATAGAGAAGCGAACTTTGCAGCGAATTGCTTGACAGCTCTAGCTCATCAGTGTCCTAGTGGTTGTCAGCTGTTACTTGATCCACCATCAATAGTTAAGCCGTGGTTACAGCATGACCTCGTTGGAGTGGCTTACCCACGGAACGTAGCTATATGATGGTCCTAGGCTTTGGCTTCCTTCTTTGTACCCAAAAAAAAAATGTGTTTTATTTTCACTTATTTTCTTGTAATTATGCATTTTTATCTTGTTTTCTTTTATGTGAAATAACATGATAAAATTAATTAATAGGAATTATTAATAAAATAATATTTTTTTAGATTTTGTTCTTTTACTTTTATTTACTCGATCAACCTAAATCTTCAATTCCTTACATGAACATAAAAAAGGGTTAGTTGTTAAATAAATTTTAACCTTTTTGTGTTTAAAAATTTTATCCCAATCTTTGGGTAATTACAATATAATCTCAACCTCAGTTTACTTACTGCAAGTCAAACCTTAAACCGGTCGGACCTTAAAAAAGCCACCGTGTACGGCAGCTTACATCGACGTGGAATTTTTGACTTTGTGCGTGGATATACATTAAATATGTGGAAATTATCAACTTGCTGTGTGGCATAAAAAAACGTGTCCTTAAATTCGATTATATATATACTTAACCTACCATTAGTCCCTCAATTCCAAAATTTTCGATCCATAAATTTTAAAAATCTGAATCCCTAATTTGAATCCTTGAATTCCCAAAATTTTCAATCCCTTAATTTACAACCCGTCACCTTTCTGTAATTTGTTTCAAATAATCCCTATTTTCTCAAAAGAACCGTATTTTACCTCATTTCCCTGTCGAATGAAACTCTCGAACGCAGAAACTCAAATTCTCATGAAATTGAGACGACCACGCTGCTAAATCTTGGTGCAAAGATAGGATTTCGAATGCAGGTTCGATTTTTATGTAGGGAAAGTGCAGAGAGATTTTTAGGAATTTGTGGATCGATTTTCTGCTGAGACGACAAGGGTTTTTTTGTGGGGAAATTGAGACGACACGGGTTTTTATACCCGCAGAAAGGTGAAATTTCTACGTATTTAATGTATATCCACGCATCAAATTGAAAATTCCACGTCGATATAAGCTGCCAGACACGGTGACGATTTTTGAAGGTCCGACCGGTGTAAGGTTCGTATTGCAATAAGTAAATTAAAGTCGATGTTATATTGCAATTATCCAAAGGTTGGGATAAAATTGTTAAACGTAAAAAGGTTGAGATTTATTTAGCAATTAACATTATAAAAGATGTTTGTTAGGTGTATATAATTCAATCATATTAGTGTGAGGGTGTATATTATTGAATCTTTGTGTGTTTTTTAACGTGAGTTATGTGAATTTATCTAAAATGCGAGTTTCAATTTATTTTTTATTGGTTATTATATTGTTTAAATGGTTATTGAGTATTTTGCAATAAAGATTGATTAAACTAGAATTGGCTATTGTGGAGTACAGAATGTACGGTTAACTTAACTATATGGTTAATGTTAATGAGAGTTAGAAACTTTGATTATTATATATTCATATGTTTTTCACATACAAAGTGTGAAGGTGATAAATTTTTCTTTTTATTTTTTAAGTATTTTTTGTTCAAATTTATGAAATTAAGTTATAATTTTTTATTTTCACTAATTTTTCTATCATATGATAAATTTTTATGAACCTATTTTTTAAAACAAAAACATTAAGAATTATTTACCATATTTGGTCTAGGGCCTAAAAATTCCCCGGACCGGTTGTGGTAATTAGGGTTGGGTACAAAGGTGGAACATCGACAATGAGAGTTATACAATCAACATCTATGTGTATGGATCTTCCAACTATATAACTCATACTAGTAGGTCGAATCTTTAGTGACCGGAAGAAACTTAAGATATTACCTAATGTGTTGAACTCAATTTGATTTAGGGTAATGTGCTAATTTTTCATACCTAAACAGTAGGACCTGATGTGCTCTTGTACCTCGAATCCAGGGGCGGAGCCGTATAGGGCCTAGTGTGGGCCTAGGCCCACACTGGAAAAAAAAAATACTATCTTATCTACCTGACTCAAGAAATAGTTTAATGCTAAATTAATAATAAAAAACAATAGGAACACAAAGAAGAGAAAAAAAAAGGTATAATAAGAAAAAAAAAACATTATTCTTGTTTATTTTGGTCAAAATAAATCTAGTCATTTTTTTATTAGATTTTATATAAATATTAAAAATTTAAACTTGTAGTTAATTGAATGTTGTTTTCTTAAAAGACTATTAACATATTTAAATGTGCGTGTGACTGATAACTTGTAGTGCTCTCAAGTTTGATAAATTAGATAAAACATTTTACTATAATTTATTTTTTATATTCAACTATGGAGAAATATTTTTATAAATGGTCTTGAAAATATTTTTAAAACTTAACTACTTTTATTCCAAATATACCTGAGGTGAATTATAATATTGTTAGGCAGAAAGAAAATGTAAAGACCTTATTGTAGAGTCATACCAAGCTATAAAAAATCATATAAGAATTTCTACGAATGTTTGTTTTCTATCATACTTTTTTATGATGTATTATATTTGTTTTCTAGAAACAAGTAGGCTCCGCCTCATATTATGAGCTTTATCCGCCCCTGCTCGAATCAGCCTTCAACTGATACTCGGCCTGCAAAGACGTCTGGAAGCGCTCCCGACATTAAATCTTCGACGATCAAGTTAGTAAAGAACTATGAAAAGTTGTTGAAAATCACAGTCATTTCAATTAATGTCATTTTTCATTATCCTATTATACTTAAAAAATACTATTATAAAATGCTCTTTAAATTACAGTCATTTTTCATTATAAGTATACATCACTATAAAAAGTCATGAGCATTTGCATAAAATTAAATAGTTGACGTTTATCTACATTCAATTTTGTAAAATGAAAGTAAAATCTTGTGGTCGATCTAGTTCGACGTTAACCATGACCTAAGCTAACTTTTCTCTTCCATGTTTTAAAGAAGGAACAATAGTGTTCTCAAATTTCCTTCTCGAGACTCGGATCCATAACCTATCGACCCTAGGTGAAGCAACTTACAACTCACAAGAAGGTTATCTAAAGAAGAAAATATTAATTTATTGACTAAATCATTATTCTGCACCTTTATTAGGTTTATTATAGCTTTTTCAGTTATTTAGACCATTCACAATTATTAGAATTCATTTTTGCTTATTTATCATAATAAAAAAAATTAAATCTTAAATTATGCAGAGAAGCAAAAGAAAGGATAAACAATACCCACTTCAATATAACATTTAAAAATTAGGCTTTAAAGAGATGTCACTAATAAATATATAAGTAAACATATGAGATGTTTAACTCTATAACTACGTCTCAAAATGGACTTAAATCAAAGACATAATATGTACATGTCACATCATCTAAGCTTAATTTTACTTACTCTTTTTCTTCAAACAAAAAAAA
>CACSLK010020742.1:13168243-13181099 GCA_902706635.1 Striga hermonthica | reverse complement strand
AAAAAAAAAAAAAAACCTAGTAAATCAGATTCAAGTAGCCAAGGATGAATTGTCGAACCAGGTCGAGCGGACCGATGCATAGTGGCGGTTGCCTCCGTACGCAAGTCCGCCATTGGCAGCCGCAACTCTTGTACTGTCTTCACCAGTCGAGAGGCCCATGTTATATATCAGGCCCGTTGTAATTTGAGGAATTTGTTTTTTCACCAATAAACGAGCTTGGGAGATTGGGCACCGAGCCTGTGGGGAGGGAATTGGGCTGCTCACATGCCTTCTTGATGCTGAGAAAGCTGCCGCCAGACCCCCAAACCCGATTCACTGCGTGCTGGTGGCGAGACTCGTGCAGATACGGTTGGATATTTTGAGCATTTTTAGAATGAGTAAGTTGCATTCGTATTTATTTTATAGTATAAATACGCATTTTTTGGTAGGAAGTATTGATGTCTTCACCAACATAACAACAACATTCGTTATTCATGTTATATTCTTATGTTGCCAATTTCTTTATGCATGAAAAAACTTAAAGATAGTAATGTGCATTTATTTTGTTTTTCTTATGTTATTACAAGATATTATACTTTGTTATTCTTCCGAATTTTGTCTATATGAATACAATCGAGAACACATAAGCAACTGACTTACTTTCCTATTTTTGACGAGTTTGTTCTGGGCCTCGAGCTTGGCGCGTATTTGTCTCCTTCTAAGTATGCCATGATACTGTTTGGCGTTGACGTAAATTGGACCATCCTCAAGAATATCAGCAGCAGGCAGTGGAATTCGCCCAGGAGCTGCCACCATTACCTGCGGCTAAATCTGGTCGAGCTCATCATGGAGAATAAATTAGATGGAAAACAATAGTATAGTGTGTATCACCATTTGAATCTATAATTCCAACTGTTCAACGAATAGATTGTTACTTATTAGAATAATACTAGAATTGATACTATTAGACTGCATGTGCATAGTGAGTTAGTTAGTTTGTTAGAGGTGTAATTAGTGAGTTAGTTAAAATCCAATGATGCCAGCTCATGTTTACAGCTGTGAGGTTAAAGCCTCAATTCACTCGCATATAAATGTACTCTGTTTTGTACAGTTATCACAATCAATGGATTAACAACATTCATTTTACTGTTCTTCATTCTCTAACATGGTATCTCGAGCCAGCTAAACCCTAGTCTGCTCGATTTTTTTCGATCTTCTTCTCACCGATCTGCCATGGCTGATCCTTCGCCGCAATCGGTCGTACCTTTTCCGCATCTTCTTCCTCTTCCTCTTCGCTTGGATCGCTCAAATTTTTCTTACTGGAAACTGCAAGTCCTTGCTACTGTTCGTGCTCATGGTTTGAAGGATTTTCTCCTCAATCCGTCTCCTCCGGCGCGCTCGCTTGCTGATTTGGCCGGTTCCTCGCCGTCAACGGTAAATCCAGATTTCTCTCGTTGGATTCGCACTGATCAGTTGATCTTGAGTTGGTTGCTTGCCTCCATGTCTGAATCAATGCTTGGCCATGTCACGCGTTGTTCATCCTCAGCTGAGGTTTGGTCGATCTTACTACAGCTTTTTCATACGAAATCTAAAGCTCGTGTTCTTCACCTCAAATTTCAACTGCAAACCCTAAAGAAAGGGGATCAATCTGTTGATGATTTCATTCTGAAAATGCGTGCTTTAGCTGATGAGTTACACTCTGTTGGTCATCGTGTGTCAGATGACGAGATGGCTATGTATGTGTTGGGAGGTTTAGGTGCCGACTATGAAGCAGTTGTTGTTAATTTGTCTTCTCGCCTGGATTCAATTTCGTTGCCTGAGGTCCAATTTTCATTACAAACTCATGAAATGCGTTTGGCAAGTCAAACTCCTACTACTCCGTTAGATTTTACTGCTACTAGTTCTGCACCTTTACTTGAGCAAAATAACTCGGCAAATTATTCTGCAAATTTCGTCCAGTCTCGTGGTGGTTTCTCGTCTTTCCGTGGTAATGGCAGGGGCAGAGGCCGTGGACGTGGCCGTGGTCGCTTCTTTAAGAATGGTGATCGTCTGATATGTCAGCTCTGTGGTAAGGCAAATCATGTGGCCTTGAAGTGTTATAAACGTTTTGATATAAGCTTTACAGGCCCAGAAATGGCACCTCCTCAGTCACCACAAGCTCATGTTGGTGAATATCCATCCCCTGCTCAACCTGCCAGTCTCTCTCTTCAATCAGATCCTAACTGGTATTTTGACAGTGGAGCTACAAATCATTTGACTGCCAACTTTGAGAATCTCTCTCTTCAGGCTGCTCCATATCAAGGTACTGATAAAGTCTTAGTTGGTAATGGCTCTAAGCTCAGTATCTCTCACACTGGTTCCTCTTCTATTGCCACCACTCATCAATACCCTCTTCTTCTTAACCATATTCTACTTGTTCCAAATATTACCAAAAATTTGCTCAGCATATCTCAACTAACTAAGGACAATACATCCTTATTGAATTTCACTCTGATTTTTGCCTTGTGAAGGACAAGACCTCTCATCAGGTGCTGCTGGAAGGAACACTTAAGGATGGGCTTTATCAACTAGACTTATCCAAGAGTGCTTCTTTCATTTCTCATTTAGCACCTGATATTTCTCATCCTTGTACTTTTTCATCTGTAAAAACCACTGTACCTAGAACTTTTGTATCCAATATTGATGATCTCACTGTATGGCACAGAAAACTTGGCCATCCTTGCCAAAATGTGTTCACACAGGCTATGCATAGTCTCAATATAGCTGTCAGTGGTACTTTACCCTTTTGTGAAGCTTGTAAATTGGGTAAACTTCATCAACTACACTTTGCCTCTCATCCCTCTAAAACATCTTTTTCTTTTGAACTAGTTCATTCTGATGTATGGGGACCATCACATGTTATGTCTATTGATGGGTTCAAGTACTATGTTCATTTCATTGATGATTTCACAAGATTCACTTGGATTTTTCCTTTAAAGTCTAAAGCTGAGGTTGCTTCTATTTTTTAGCTTTTCAGTAATTTTGTACATACTCAATTTCATACTACTATTAAATGTCTGCAATCTGATTGGGGGGGTGAGTACAGATCTTTGGTTCCTATTCTCAATAATCTTGGTATTAAATTCAGACATCCATGTCCTCATATTCATCATCAAAATGGTAGGGCTGAGAGGAAACACTTGTATATTGTTGAGATGGGATTGTCTTTGTTGGCTCATGCTGGTTTACCTTTAAAATTCTGGTGGCATGCCTTTAATGCTGTTGTCTATACCATTAACAGACTTCCTACTCCAGTTCTATCAAATTCCTCTCCTTTCAAACTGCTTTTTAAGTCTCAGCCTGACCTTAACTTTCTTAAGTCCTTTGGTTGTGCTTGCTTCCCTTACCTAAGACCATACAATTCCAATAAATTTCAGTTCAGAAGCTCTAAATGTGTTTTTCTTGGCTACAGTCTCCATCATAGAGGCTACATTTGTCTCAGTCCTCAAGGAAGGACATATGTGGCTATTACTGTTGCCTTCAATGAAAAAGAATTTCCTTATCAATCTCTTTTTTCCTCTACCAATGTGATTTCTTCTCCTCCTCCTCTTATTTCTGTTCCACCTATCTCATATGAGCAGCCTATATCCTCTTCTACTTCTACTTCTACTTCTTATTCATCTCATTTATCTCCTTCTTCTAATTCTGTTCCTATTCTAGGTGCTTCTCCTGCTCATTCATCTGCTACTGCACCAAGTCTCTCAAATTCTGCCTCTTCTTCTCCCTCCACTTTACCTTTGTTTGTGAATCTCCCTATTGCTAATTCTACTCCTTCTTCTCAGTCATCCTATGGTTCTCTTCCTCAAAATACTCACTCCATGGTTACTAGGTCCAAAGCAGGTGTTTTTAAACCAAAAACTTATGTTGCATCTCTCTCTCCTTCTTCTTGCTTAGAGCCTGCCACACCCACAAAAGCTTTGTCTAGACCTGAGAGGTTTGCTGCCATGAAGAGTGAGTTTAATGCCTTAATAAACAACAAAACTTGGGTCTTGGTGGATCACACACCTGACATGAAAGTCATTTCCAATAAGTGGATCTTCAGAACTAAATATAAACTGGATGGTTCTGTGGATAAATTTAAGGCCTGACTGGTTGCAAGGGGCTTTGAGCAAACTGCTGGGGTTGATTTTCTTGAAACTTTTAGCCCTGTAGTAAAACCTTGTACAATCCGGTTGGTCTTTACTCTTGCTGCCACCAACTCTTGGTCCATTCAACAAATAGATATAAATAATGCATTTTTAAATGGGGATTTACATGAAACAGACTACATGGCTCAACCAACTGGGTTCATTGATCCTGCTCATCCCTCTGCAGTGTGCAAACTTCAAAAATCCCTATATGGCCTCAAACAGGCACCTCGGGCTTGGTTCACCAAAATCAAAACCTTCTTGTTGTCTCTTCATTTCAAAGAGTGTGTGTCTGACTCTTCTTTATTTTTTAAAAGGGATAACAATGAGCTGCTCTTGGTTCTTATATATGTCGATGATATACTTATAACAGGAGACAGTGCCTCTGCAGTTCAGCACTTAATCACCTCCCTTGGCAACAAATTTGCCTTAAAAACTATGGGTGAGGTCAATCACTTTTTGGGATTTGAAGCCATTAAAACTCCTGATGGTTTTCTTTTAAATCAGTCCAAGTATGCTTTGGATTTGCTGGTTAAGACCAACATGGTGAACTGTAAACCAGTGTCCACTCCTATTTCTCCATCTCACAGGCTTCATTTTTCAGACAGTGCTCCTTTCTCAGATCCCACATTATACAGAAGTGTAGTAGGTGCTCTGCAGTATCTGACAGTCACTAGGCCAGACTTATCTTTTGGGGTAAATAAGCTCAGTCAGTTCTTGCAGGCTCCCACCATGAATCATTGGCTCACTTGTAAGCATCTTCTCAGATATGTGAAGGGCACTCTCACACTTGGCCTTCTTTTCAAGCCAGCCACCAGATTTGTTCTTGAAGCCTACACTGATGCAGACTGGGCAGGTTTCTTAGATGATAGACGGTCCACTGGAGGGCACTTTATTTTTCTTGGTCCAAATTTGCTTGGTTGGAGCTCTAAGAAACAGTCAGTTGTCCCTCGGAGCAGTGCTGAATCAGAATACAAGTGCCTGGCCAATGCTACTTCTGATCTTCTTTGGATGCAGTCTTTGTTTCTTGAGCTTGGTTTGTTTCATGAGTCCCCTTCTGTCTTATGGTGTGACAACAGTAGTGCAGCCGCTCTTGCTTCAAATCCGGTTCATCATGCTCGAACTAAGCATATTGAAGTTGATGTTCATTTTGTGCGGGAAAAAGTTGCTTCTAAAGAAGTTGATGTTAGATACATGCCCTCTGAGTCTCAATTGGCTGATATACTCACAAAGCCATTGGCTGTTTCTCGCTTTCAACATCTGCGTTCTCAACTTCCCATGAGGGCCAAAAATGTTTTTCCTACCTAGTTTAGCTTGATGGGGGTGTATTAGAATAATACTAGAATTGATACTATTAGACTGCATGTGCATAGTGAGTTAGTTAGTTTGTTAAAGGTGTAATTAGTGAGTTAGTTAAAATCCAATGATGCCAGCTCATGTTTACAGCTGTGAGGTTAAAGCCTCAATTCACTCGCATATAAATGTACTCTGTTTTGTACAGTTATCACAATCAATGGATTAACAACATTCATTTTACTGTTCTTCATTCTCTAACATTACTGGAAATAACTTCTTTATGATACACACATACTGAGAAAATATTGTGAAAGAATGATGTGTAAGGCTACACTCACCATCTTATGAGGTGCGTAGGCAGTATAAAGTCCACCAAAGTAAGGGTCAGCGTAAGCATATTGAAACTACACCTAGGGTACAAATGGTGACAAATCACAATATATATATATATATATAATACTTCCGTTGAGACAACAACTTACAGCTGGTTGGCTGATCTCAAGTTGTGTGACATTCATGGACAGCTCGGGATTGGGTAGATACAAGGCAGCCCCCATATCACCACGACTGTGCCTTCCCTAGTGAATCAACCCCATAAACATGGTTGCCTAAAATGAAATTGACTTCTAAATCCATCAATGAGTTATGGAGTTTTCATTTTGAATAATTCAAGATAAAAGGTGAAGAGGAAAAAATAACGGATGCAGGTTTATGAAACTCAACCAAAGAAAATGCCACCTTATTTTCTGAGTTCAGCCTATGCAGACATCGAAGGAGCATGTAAGAACATGTGTTTGCTCAAATTCAAAGGCTTATACAAGGGAAAACAATAAAGTAGATGATTAAAATGCAAAGAGTGGTTCAAACACAGATATTGTTCAACACAATATTTTTGACGTAATTACCCTCCGCACGAGCCCAACTTTTTATATGGCTCATTTAAGGAGATAAAAAAATTTCCCACATCAGACTTACTGAAGTCACAATTACGAAATAAATCGTAATTAGTTGCACATCAAACTTTTTATATTCCACTTTTCCCGTCTCTAATCATCAAATCAATCGCCCTAATCTTCCCTCAAACCCTAACTCCAACCGCCCCACTCGCACCTCTGCGACACCACCACCGCGAAGTTATTTAGCCATATTTCTACGTCATCATATCCCCATTTCCTGCTTTCCGAGGAGCTTTCCAGAAGACGATCAGTTTTTTTTTTTCTCGTGTGAGATTACTCATACGAATGGGTTGGGCCAAGCTATGGAGCCAGAGTACGCGAAATCCAGGCTGAAGGTTGCTAAACTCGGGATTAGCTAGAAGCAGACGACGGGGCACAAAAAGAATAATGCGACAATTGCGGAGAAGGTGAAGAAGATGCGTCGGTTGTCGCCCATTAGTAACTACGCCGCCCACCGTCTGAGTTTATTGGACAAAATTTACCAGCTCCTGCTTGCCCTGGTTCGTTTGTGGAAATATTGTGTTGTAGCAAATTATTTTCTTTTTACTGCGTACCGAATCAAAGACTCGTTCCCCGGGTCGATCTCACGAGGGAGGTTAGCCAGATTATAATGCACGTTTATTCAAACACAAAAAAAAATAAAATAAAATTCCTAAATGTTCTAATTAAGATTATTAACTAAGAGAATTCAAGTAAGTAAATTGCAATATCAAACAACGAGGAAGATCAAACAAGAATAAAGAAGCTAGGGAGTCGGGAATATCCGTTTGGGTTCGAAATGCAATTACCGGGCAAGTGATTGTTCGGTTAAATGATTCGAATAACCTACTCGCTTAGAGATTTGTTCTCAATAACTTTTCGTAACAAGAGAATAAACGTAAACAACAAGTTAATGATTCATTTAATGCCTAGGCAATACAGTTACGGACAAGCCTAGCTTATACGAGCCTAGATCGATCGGCTCCTACCCTTTCTGTTCTGAGAGCCAATTAAACTATCCTAGAAGATGGTTAATGAACCAGTCCTATAGAATTGACAACATCACGCAAGAACAAATCAAGTTCAATCGAAAACCAATTGGAAATTGAAGTGCCACCCTTCAACAATTCTCAACATTCAGGCATAATCATCGAAAACCCTATTTAAGAATAACTCGCATAAATTGAACAATCAACGAACACAATAATCACAAACGAAACCAAAACATCATCCCCTATCCCTAGCAATTCGAATAAGTTACTCATACTGAATTCAACAACATCAATCAGATTAACCCAAGCAAACATATTCATGGATAAAATGAAGAGAATAAATTACGACTAAAACAGATTAAAAGTCGAATACGAGATAAAAGATTAATACTAGAAAATAGAGAAGAAATTCAAGAAGAAATTCAAAGTGCAAGATGATGTTCTAGGGTAGGAATATGAAAAGAAACGAGTTAGATGTGTTCCCTCAAGTCTGGGGACGAGTATTATTATATAAGGCTCGAAAAATCGAGCCAAAACGACAAAAAACAAATAAACGAAGGAAAAGAAAATCTGTCCGTGCCCAAGCCCTAGCGGCGCTAGAGCGCGGGCTAGCGGCGCTAAGGGGAAGCTTCCAAGGGCATCGGAGGCTGGGCGCGCGTGCTAGCGGCGCTAGGTGCACTATCAGCGCCAAGGCGTGGGAGCTAGCTGCGCTAAGCGCCGACTAGCGGAGTTAAGGCGTGCGGAAGTGTTGGCGTTGCTTTCTTTCCTGCTAGCAGGGGTAGCGGCGTTAGGAGGCGTGCGCTAGCAGCGCTAGCTGACGCCCGGCTGGTCGGTTTGCACGATTTTTCTTCTCGGGCTCGTTTGAGCTCATCCGAACTCGAAATTGAGTTCCGTTTTTTTTCTTGCTTGTTGCCAACAAACTCTTCTATTTACTTATCCTTGCCCGGCTGATTTTTGCCCAAAATATGGTCCTCCCAAAACGTCCGAACTACGCAACATAAACGAAGAAAAACCAGAAAAACACACGAATAACACACAGAAACCAAAATAGAGC
Source organism: Striga hermonthica (assembly GCA_902706635.1). Taxonomy (NCBI): domain Eukaryota; kingdom Viridiplantae; phylum Streptophyta; class Magnoliopsida; order Lamiales; family Orobanchaceae; genus Striga; species Striga hermonthica. The sequence goes on along the minus strand of CACSLK010020742.1, from coordinate 13,172,677 downwards.
AAATCACACAATAAACTATAAAAACGAATAAACCAACTAAAAGAACTAAAACGAGGAAAAATAAAGACAAAACAATAACGAAAAACGCAAAAAAATTAGACAAACATATTGAATCAAATTTTTGTTATTATTTGTTAATTTTTTAATTAATCAGTGATTTTTTGTTTTTCCCCTAATGAGAAGAATGTTCCGAAATACTGCGTTTTTTCTTTTTCTTTATGTGTGGTAGTTTGTAAACAAAAATATTAATATGATGTTTATCTTTTGTTGATTTTTGTTAAATTATTTTTTCAAAAAAAAAGTTACCTGAATTTAGTTTAGTTAGATTTAATTTGATGTTTATGTTGAGTTAATTTTTAGTTATTCATTGTATTTTTTCTCTGTTTGTCTTATTTATAGTTTATATTCAGTTTATTTGTCGTGATTTTCTTAGTTATTGATTGTATTTTTTTGTTTTCTGTATCGTTTATATTCTGTTTTTTTTTTTTTTTTTTTTTTTTTTTTTTTTTTTTTTTTTTTTTTTTTTTTTTTTTTTTTTTTTTTTTTGTCTTATCATTAATGTTTAAAATTTCTAGTACCTTTTTGGTCAACCCTGGACAAACAAAATGAAAATCAAGCAAAAGTCGAAAACTCAAACAATGTTATCTCTAGTTTGCTTTACTTATTTCTCAATACAGGAAAATCTGTCATCATAATTAGAACATAATATGATGAATTCTTTTATTGGTAACGCAATAAAAGAATTAATTTAGATACAAAAAAAATTAAAAATAAATGAAACTCAGGGCTTTGTCGTCTAATTGCCAAGAACAGGGTTTCAGCCCTCATCCTCGAAATCCTTATATGTAAAATGCATGATAGTTTTACATATAACCCGACAATATATATATATATATATATATATATATATGGTTGGGTTCACATGAGAATGGTACCTAGTGAAAGAAATAAGAATAAATTGTAACCATTAGATGAAATGATCTAATGGCCAGATAAAAACCACCATTATACTTTCATTAAGGGTATTGTGGTAATTGTCCACACCCAAAAAAATGGTACCACATACCACATCTCACGTGAACCACTCTCTCCAATCAATTTCTCTCTCATCCCCACCCCCAACTATTTTCTCTCTCCTCGTATCCCCCGTAGATCTTCTTCCATGTCCAAGCGCCACCATCTGGCGGCGCCGCCCGCCGCCGCAGTCTCATCCGATAACCAGCCGACGCCACTAAACTCGCCGCGGCTGACCGTATTTCTGAGATTTCCGCTGCCGCCGTGAGGCCTCCGTCTGTCGCCGCTAAACCCACAGCCGCCGGAGCCTATGTTTCATCTGCTGCGCCAGTTCCGACTTCTCCGTCACCATTTGGGCGAGCTCGAGCAGAGACGGCGTCGCGTGGTGGAGCTTCACCAGGAACTTAACGGCGTCTGGCATGGCTGAGAGGGCACTACTCGTCGCCGCCACTCATGGTCTATGTTCAAAACCCGCCGCCGCTGGCTTCACCTTCCTCCTCAGCCGCCCTGTGTAATTCCACCACTCATGAACACTCCACTGCCGCTGCCTTTCAAATATGGCCTGATGATGTCCGGCGAGTCAGCTACCTCCGCCATCCCCACCGCAGTCTCCGCCGTCCCCGCCGCCGGCAACACCCATTCCGACGCCGGCGCCGTCCGCCTTTGCCGGAGATGGAAACAAGCAGCAGCTTTGCCTCCCCTTTCTGCAGCAAGACACCCCTCCGATTAGGGATTGGGAAAATTCAATTTGGGGAAAATGACTTTTTTTTTGTAAATTAGATAGAATTAAGGGACCTATCTGCAAATTAATAAATTTCAACTATATTGTAATTTAGTTCATGTGTTAAATTTATAAATTAATAAAAGTCGATAGTTGCACTTTAATGTTCAATGCATTGCACCTTATTACTTTCGGGGTTGCACGTAAAATATATCACTATATAGACTGCACCATATTGTTATAAAAACTGAACTTTAGTGCATGTGACGTTGCACTTTATAGCAATGGTGCATTTTGCACAATAACTAAAATACCTTCGCGTGAAATAAAAATCCACTTACAAAAGAATAAATAAAAATATAACATATTAAATATATTTTCTAATATAAATAATAAATTAATTCAATTAATCAAGTTAATTTGATTAACAAAAAAAAAAAAAAACCAAATTATTTCGAGAAAGTGTAATTTATATTTGCACATTAAAAAAAATCTTGCACTGCAAAGTGATCAATATACGAAGCAAGATATCACATTAGTGACTATTGAACTGCCCGATAATGTCTAATTTAGTCTATGGGAAATATATAATTTATAAAAATTATATAGAAAATATTTTTTCCATATCTATTTATACTTATATAATTAAAATAATAAATAAATATATTATATAAAATAATTTAAAATAATAAATAACAAATATTAAAAAAAATAAATATTCTTATAATACAAATAATAAATTATTTATCCAATAAATCCAATTTTCAAAAAAAAAAAATTATATGTGATCATATAGAGTATTGCACTTTATATATCAACACGCTGTACTTTATAAAACAACACGTTGCACTATATAAAACAATATGTTGCAATATTATCACCACATTCAACAACTAACGTCAATAGATCCCGACAAAATACCACACAACATAAATATAAAAACGGATATACATAATTCATTAACACCCATCACATTATTTATCCACACAAAATACAAGTGTGCTAACGTACAAAAATTACCGTACATTAGTCACTTTATACATCAATATATTGCATTTTATGAAACAACATGTCGCACTTTACAGAACAACATGTTACACAATTTCACGACTATCATATTGCATAAATTAGGCCGAGACATACCAAAATCAATTTTTTCAACAAAGATAATATAGAATTAAAAAATAAAATTATTAACATATTAAATATAACTATAATATACAAAAAAATGATTAAATTATGTAATAATTCTTAACTGAACCGAATAAACAAATTAATTATGTTACTTTTCAATTGGATTATCATATTGCACTATAGTGCTAAACAAATTGCACATTAACTACTATCGGATTGAACTATAGAGATCGACACTTGCGGAAATAAAATTTTTTGTTCTAAAATTTACATTTGGTTCACTATTTGTTTTTTTACTTTTAAAATCTTGATTCTTTTAAAATAACATATAATATTAAATAAAAATATTAAACTAAACATGTTTTAGAATAAATAATGTAATTTGTTTCAGTTGTTGTATTATCTATATTAACCAACAATTTAAACCGATTATGTCAAAATATTCATTTCGATTTTTTTTTTCGTTTTGATTATTTGTTTTTAATTTTAAAGAGTATATCTATAGACAAATAATGTGAAAACCACTTCTCGAAAAAAATTGCGTATATATCATTTTCTTAATAATTTTGTATACATATGAGGGTATTTTTTAAAGTTTACATATTGACAATATTGTGCATAAATTAATATGTATTAAATGCAAATTATAGATCATTAATGCGCATTTACTATTTTTTTTATAAATTACATATTTAACACATGTATTAACTTGTATTATATCAAACTTTTAAAAAAATTGCAAATAAGTCCATATAGACTATTAAATTTTCAAAAGTAAGCCCCACAAATCAACACTCAATCACGGTCACTGTCCACGTTAATCCGGCAGCCCGCCGCCGCCAGACCCTCGTCAAGGACGCACTCAACACCGCGGCATCCCCGCACCACCCAACACGCCGACGTCGCCGCCTCCGAGATCTGCCGGAACAAGAATGCCAATCGTCTCCCTTGGTCGTCATCTCCAATGCTTCGTCGCTGACTGCCTCAAGTCCGTCCATCGCCGCTCGCCTCGCCTCACTCGCCTAATCGCCTCTTCTCCGTCTGCCGCCTCTCGAATCGTCTCCGGCCGCTGTCGCTTGATTTGCCTCCGTCCGCCGCCACGACCGTCGTCTAGAGTCCATCTGCCGCCGTGACATCTCGCCTCCGCCCGCCGCCATGTCACTTCTCCTCCGTCGCCGCCGCGCCAACTCTCCTCTGTCTGGCCGAATTATGCGTGCAGATCTGAGTGTGTGTGAGCAGGTGTGTCGTGTGCGTGTGTGATGTAGGTGTTGTTGTGTGTGAAAGAGAGAGAATTAGGGAGAGAGAAACTAGGGTGGTTTGGGTGGGTCCTACAATATGTGTTGTTGTATTGATTTATAATGTCTAAAATACCCTTAATAATTAGTCAAATATAAATATTTGACCACAATGTGTGTTAAATTACCATACTACCATTAATAATTGACCACAATTTGACTTGATCCTAACCATTAACTTGATGGATCTAGTGGTCCAGAATTATTCTCATTTCTTTCACTATCATTCATTCTCATATGATCCATTATATATATATATATATATATATA
>CACSLK010020742.1:13136470-13146584 GCA_902706635.1 Striga hermonthica | reverse complement strand
CTGTCCCTCAGGACCTCCCTGAAAGGTAAATGGTATCTGGACAGCGGCTGCTCTAGACACATGACTGGTAAACCTTCTTACTTAATCGACATTCAACCCAGTTCAAATGGGGAAGTCACATTCGGTGACAGAGTGAGCAATAAGGTTATTGGAACTGGCTGCTTAAATTTGGGTGGAATACCTAAACTAACAGATGTGTTACTTGTTGATGAACTAAAGGCAAATCTTTTGAGTGTGAGTAAACTCTATGACCAAGGCCTTAGTGTCAGTTTCTCATGTGATAAGTGTTATGTGAAAGACAGTGAAGGTTCTTGTGTAACTTACAAGTTCTCGTTCAACTGATAACTGTTATCTTGTTGATTTTAATGAAAAATGCCTTTTCTCAAATGTGAGCGAATCTGAAATATGGCATCAATGCTTAGGGCATATTGGATACTCTCACCTTGTTAAATTGACCGATGCAGGTGTAGTCAGGGGTGTTCCAAAGATTGCTGTGGAGGACCAGCAAATTTGTGAACCTTGTCAGCTAGGTAAGCAAACGAGGACATCCCACAAGTCACTGAACCATATTGCTTCTAAACAGATCCTAGAGCTTCTTCACATGGATCTCATGGGTCCCATTCAGGTAGAAAGCTATCAAGGTAAAAAGTATATTTTTTTGTGCGTTGATGATTTCTCTCGATATACTTGGGTTGATTTTTTGCGTGAAAAGTCTGACACATTCTCTGCCTTTAAGTCACTTTGTTTGAAGGTTCAAACTGAGAAAGGTTTTCTCATAATAAGTATTCGAAGCGATCATGGGAGAGAGTTTGAAAACTCTGAGTTTGCTGAATTTTGTGATTATCTGGGTATTAGTCACGAGTTCTCGGCCCCTAAAACTCCTCAGCAAAATGAAGTTGTTGAAAGAAAGAATCGCACTCTACAAGAAATGGCCAGAGTCATGTTGAACTCAAAAAACATTTCTTCCCGATGGTGGGCTGAGGCAATCAATACAGCATGCTACCTCGTGAATCGTGTGTACCTTCGTCGAGGTATTGGTCTAACTTCATATGAACTCTGGAAAGGTAAGAGCCCTAACCTCAGTCACTTGCATATTTTTAGGTGTAAATGTTTTATCTATAATGATCGTGTCCAACTTGGGAAGTTCGATGCAAAATCGGATATTGGATTCTTTCTTGGATACTCTAACAATAGTCAAGCGTATCATGTTTACAACACAAGTACCTCCACTGTGATTGAGTCCATAAATGTTATCTTTGATGAAAAAAATTCTCAAGTTAGTTCTTCTGTATCCTTTAATCAGTTTGAAAATGTTGAGGCATTGCAGGATACTCAGGGTGTTAAGAGTTCTGCAGACAAGGAGATAGTTGAACCTTCTGTTAGGGAAGCTGAAACATCAACTGACTACATTGTCCCTGCGACTCAAGAACGTTCTGTATCACTTAGTCGTGATCCTCCCTTAAGGGTTCAGAAAGACCATCCACCCGAGCAAGTCATTGGTGACATAAACGAGAGAGTAACTAGAAACTCGAAGACGTCAGTCAAAGAACTTATGGGTGTTTCTCATTATGCTTGCTACACCTCACTCCTTGAACCCAAGAATGCTAAAGAGGCCCTGAAAGACGAGTGCTGGATCTTAGCCATGCAGGAGGAACTGGAACAATTCGCTAGAAACGATGTCTGAGAGTTATTACATGAACCTTCCTCGGAAAATATTATCGGAACCAAGTGGATCTTCAAGAACAAAACTGATGAGTTCGGGAATGTGACACGGAACAAGACGAGACTAGTTGCTCAAGGCTACACTCAGACTCAAGGGATTGACTTTGATGAAACCTTCGCCCCCGTTGCTAGACTTGAATCGGTACGCATATTTCTATCTATTGCATGTCTAATGAAGTTCATTGTTTATCAGATGGACGTGAAGTCTCCCTTTCTGAATGGGATATTACATGAAGAGGCTTACGTGAAGCAGCCAGAAGGGTTCAAAGATCCCAAGAATCCAAATCATGTCTACAGGCTTAAGAAAGCATTGTACGGATTAAAGAAAGCACCTTGTGCGTGGTATGAACGCCTTACCATGTACCTTTTGGAAAAGGGATTCAAGAGAGGAGGAGTATATCAGACTTTCTTTGCTCTTCGAACGGATGAGGACCTATTGGTTGTTCAAATCTATGTCGACGACATCATCTTTGGATCAACATCCAAGAAGCTGGTCAATCACTTTGTGAAACTTATGTCGTCTGAATTCGAGATGAGTCTCGTCGGTGAACTTTAGTACTTTCTTGTACTTCAGGTAAAGCAAGGTAAAGATGGTATTTTCTTGCATCAGGGTAAGTATGCAAAAAACCTTGTTAAAATGTTTGGTCTTGAAAATGCTAAATGTCCTCAAACTCCCATGGGCACTCATGTAAAAGTGTCCATAGATGATGAAGGTACATCTGTTGATCAAACTCTATACAGAAGTATGATTGGTAGTCTCTTATATCTCACTGCTAGTAGACCTGACATTTGCTTTATTGTGTGCCAGGTATCAGGCTGCCCCCAAGGAATCACATATGAAAGCAGTCAAGCATATCATAAAGTACATTGGAGGTACATCAGAGTATGGTCTATTCTACTCTGCTGATACGAACTTACATCTTGCAGGTTATTGTGACGCTGACTGGGCTGGAAATCTTGATGATCGAAAAAGCACCTCAGGTGGGTGTTTTTACATAGGATCAAACTTGGTATCTCGGTTCTGCAAGAAACAAAACTGCATCTCCCTCTCTACTGCTGAAGCCGAGTACATTGCCGCTGGAAGCTGCTGCTCACAGTTGGTATGGATGAAACAGATTTTATCTGAGTATGGTATGAACGTTCATTCGGCTAAACTTTTCTGTGACAACACTAGTGCAATAAATATTTCAAAAAATCCTGTCCAACATTCTCGTACCAAGCATATTGATATTCGGTATCATTTTATTCGTAATTTGGTAGAAGATGGAATTATCGTGTTGGATCATGTACCTACAGATGATCAGCTTGCTGATATTTTAACTAAAGCTCTTGATTCGAAACGATTTTTGTCCCTGAGAAAATCTTTAGGAATGTGTGCTATATAATTTATGTGCATTGTGTCAGTTGCATTTTTATATATATATATATATATATATATATATTGTGTCTATTGCATATAGGATCTTTTCTGTTTTTTAGGCATCTTAGTATGTAGGTTCATCCATGGAATTTTTCTCTGATCGTTTTTTGTTAAGTTTGTTGATTGGTGATCTGTGAATTCTAACTGGTCAGTTTGTAAGAGCTCGTCATGATGACCATTTTAATATACTTGTAAGAGCTGCTCTTGTGAAAATAGGCATCGGGCAACTATCACATGAGGTGCTTTCTTGATCTCCTATGAAACGAGTTACGTGTCTAATAATAATCGAGGTGTGATAGCTACAGGTAAACATTCTAAGAATGAACGTTCTCTGATGAAATAAGGTTGGCCATTCTGATACCTTCTCAGCTTGTTCAAAATTAAAACTTATTGCGGGATGATTCACACCTCAAGTAATGGGCTTGACATTGGCGTATAGTTGATGTTAGTAAGTGAATTGGTGTGGAAGTTCATAGAACGGAGTAAGTTCATCATAAGTATTGGGGCTGAATTGCAGACGAAAATTTCGTTTTTTTGCTAAGAGAAAGTGATGAACGAACTTATATTAATTCCATGTTGTATAAAAGTGGGAGCAATAAGGGCCGAGTTGTGCACGAGAGAATTTATTTTTTCTCACCATCTTGTTAGTTTCGAGCTCGTCTCAAATTGATTTGGGAAGATTTGTGGGTCAATCAATTAATGGATCTTTTCAATGTTCATGAAAAGAAAATTCTAGGGTATTGCATGTTAAGTATCTATTTTAGGCATGTGCATCCAGATTTTCTCTTGGCATATATTATTTCAATCTTGCGCCTAAAATTATTTTTGGTACATGATTTGGCCGATATTCGTGTCTGAAACTTCATGCGTTATAGATGGTAACTGTATCAATTAGATTGGTAAGTGATCTTTTTGGAGGGAACGGTTTTTTGCCGTGTTGGTCAAATTTTTTTAATTTCAAATTCTTTGAGCCAAACCGACTTATAACTGCCTTGGTAACTGTGATTTAGGTTTCCTATATCATCCATATCACCCTTTCTTCTTTCTCATATCAATCATTATCGCTATTTTCATCTTTCTAAAAATCTCTCTAACATTCCTTCTTCAAGAGAATCTATATCTCCCAAGAATGCCTAAATCCAAGCAGGGCACCGTGAAGCCGAAGAAGAATGTTCCTCCGCCATCTCGGCGCTCAACTCGTCAAAGCCAAAGTTCCGGTACTCCACCAGATCCAACTCCTTCAACCATGGAAACTGAGGACATCCAACCTCCCGTTAAATCCACAACTAGGGTTTCTTCAAGCCCTAAAAAATCCTCAATGACAAAAGTTTCTCAACCTGAAGTCGCCGAACCCAGTGACAAAGGAGGAAAAGGTTCTCCCTCTGTCGTCAAATCTCCAAAAAAGTGCAGGAAGGTCACCGAAACAGCCGCACCTAAAACCAAAAAGGCAAAAAAGGTCGTTCATGTGCCTGAACCTGCTGTTGGTACTCCTTCTCACACGAAATCTGTAGGAGAGTCGTCTCCGGATTCTGATGTTGATTCTGTTGAACGTGAGGTTACCAACTATGTTGCTGAACCTGAGAAATCTGACGACAAACATGCTGCTGACAAGGAACTTTCTCCTCTTGGAAAAGAAAAAATCGTTGCTGAAGTCGAGGGTGATGGTCCAGACAGTCCTCTTACTGTTGGTAATGCCTTTTCTCGTCAGTTTTATTCTTTTTTGGCTGAAACATGTTTTTCTACCATCTTTTCTCAAATGAAGTTTCGTCTTGAGCGGACGATTGATAGCGAACATTATGAACAACTTGGGTTGCTTGAACTTCTGAAGAAAGTGGGTCTTGAGGGTTCAGTCACGTCTGTTGGGAAGTATTGTCCCCGGCTTGTTGGTGAATTTAATTCGAACCTGACTACCTCTGTCGTTGATCCGTCCTCAAAGAACTTTCAAAAAGTGTTTGTGCGTAATAGTGTGGTTGATTTCTCTCCGTCTGTTGTGGACTCTGTACTAGGTTTAGCTGAAGGTTCTTCTCTTCGTCCTCTGACTGATGATCTTGATGAAGTTGCTCGCACCTTGACCGGTGGACAACTTACCAAATGGCTTGCTCCGGGAATCTTTGTGAAGAGTCTAATACCGCCTGCCAATGCTCTACAAAAGATAGGAGCGTCGAACTGGACTCCTACCACTCACAAGCAGTTTGTCACCCCTACGCAAGCTCGTGTTATCTATCGTATTCTGAATGGTACCCTCATTTGATGTTGGTTTTGTGATCCTTGATGTTGTTGTAAGCTTTGCGGAAATCTCCAAGCCTCATAAGTTGATGTTGTACCCATCTACCATATGTGCTATTCTCTTCGAGGCTGGAGTGAAAATGGTTCCTCGACTTGGTGATAATTATGCCCCTGTTAACAAACCTCTTGCCCTTGCCGGTGTTAAGGTTGCTCCGCCTCGTCCTTCTCTTGTTAAGGCCTCTGATGTACCATCACAGCTTCAGGGATTTTTAAATCATCAAGTGGCAGTTTTCGCGGGGCTTAAAAAGAAATTGGCTGATCAGCGAAGGTACTACAAAGAGGTTCTGGGTGCTTTAAAGTCTCGTGCCCCGTTGGTCTCTAAATCGAAAAAGAGGGAGAAAAAGAAGGATGTTGTTGCTGCAAAGAAGAAAGCTCTTGCTAAGGGGGAGAAGAAAGCTCTTGCTAAGGGGGAGAAAAAGACTGGGTCTACTGAAGAAAAGAAGACAAAGGCGGCTGCTGCTACTGCTAAGGAAAAAGGGAAAGAGAAGATTGTTGCCGCTAAGGACAAGGGAAAGGAGAAGGTTGTGGAAGAAGATGAAGGTTCAGAAGAAGGAGAGGATGAAGAAGCTAGGTCTGATACCGAGGATGAGGAAGAGGAAGCAATCTCAGAGAAAGGGACTGAGGATGGTGCTGAAGAAGGTTCTGGTGAAGAATCTGACGAGGAAGAATCTGCATAGCTATCTCCCAGCTGGACTTTCATTTGCCTTTTGTTAAAAACTCTGTTCTGTGTGTTTTGTTTGAACTTCTTCCTTTATGGCTTATTATCTTGCGTTTGATGAACTTTTGTGGGATATCTAGTGAACTAATGTGCTGGTATTCAGGTATTTGAAGTTGTTCCTAAGAACAACACATGTGTAATATTAGTATTCTTAGGAAGTTGTGTATTCTGCAGTATTTGTATTTGTTTCGTCTTTGCAGGTTCATGGTTTTTCGATTTATCTGCCAAAGGGGGAGATTGTAAGTGCTGAAGATTGGCAGTAAATCGATGAACCTTCTGATGTTCGCAGAGTCCAAAAATTTACGGAAGTATTGAAGGGAAGTTTATTTTTGGTATGAATAATTTTTAATTTTAATTAAGTCCAAAGGACTGATTATTTGTTTTATTATTTTGGCAGGACGTTGGGATTGAGGAGAGATGCACTTTCCATAATCAAAGTGAAGGAGGATCGCGAGATTTTATTTCCATAATCAAAGAAGAAAAAGTTCAGGAGAAGGCTTTCCAAAGGATCGCGAGATGCACTTTCCTTATCTACGTTTGTCTTGGATGAGAAGACTTTCCAAAGGGTGTTGAAGATAAAAGGAGAACAAGACCAGAGTTGAGGGCGACTTTCGCATCTGAATTTTTGAGTTTGTTATTTTTCTTTCCTTGAGTGAAAAAGAGTGATATTCAGAACATTTTGTAAAAGAACATTCAGAGGTTCATTCTTATAGTTTGAGGGATTTGAACTAGAAAATCCACAAGGGAGTTGTGGTCAGATAAGTTGTTGTGTGAATCATTATTCAAGTAGAGTGTAGAGGGAGTCTATACTGTAAACCCTTGGATAATGTATGAGTTTTTCACATTAATGAAAGAGATCTGAAGGGAGAGTGGGACGCTCTCCTGAAGGTTCAATTTTTAGTGAAAAACTGCTTCCGCAATTGTTTGAATCTTCATTACTGTCTGTCTATTAGATTTACGTGCAACTCTGGATACTTGGTGTTCAAGTATCAAATTTCAATAACGGATTTTCAGAAAAGAAAGGTTTCTTAGTAGCATCCCGAGTCACGATTTCGCAAGTTAATAAGTATTTTTCAGATAAGATTTTGCGAAAATTTAACTCTGATTTTATTAAGTTAGAGGGTGTTACAATTGGTATCAGAGCACGTTTTTGTGTATCTGAATACTTTAGCGAGTCAGAAAGTTTTCAGAAAACCCGACCACGCCACGCTCACGCCTTGCCGACTACCAGGTAAGTGCTGATTTACAGTGTTATATATTTAAATGAATGTCTAAGTCTATGCTCAGTAGAAGATGTCAGACATGTAACCCTAAAAACCAGTATGGATGCTCGAGTTAGTAATTGAGTATTTATAGAACATAGTCAATTCATTCCAGTTATCCAATAATTCGACTCTAGTTTTCTCGGGTTAATTTAGTGACTCGTCAAGAGATTTATGAACTATTAAGTAGTACAAATCCTATAAGACATGTTTCTCGAACATTTTTATATCAGAATTGCCTATTTTGCCAACCAGTTGGACATTCCAGAGAAAAATTCCTTGATCCAGATCAGGGGAAAGACTCAAATTTCTAAAGTCAAATCAATAGACCAAGTTCAAAGCTAAATTTTCATGCTAAAGGTTGTTCTATTTCTTAAATCATTGTCAGAACTAACGGTTTCTAGTGTATAAGAGTCAATATTCCGGGTTACCGTGAAGGCTTGAAATAAGAGCCACTTAGCCGGGTATACCATGGAGGCTTGAAGCTGGACCGAAACAGTACAATTTCATGCAATAACAACCTGTAAAGTCAGTTATGTCAAGTATGTCATCAATGTGATATTCCAAGTTATGGTTTTTAAAGCTCAAGATCAGTTATTTACTTTATACTTGCGGGACCAGTTGTCACTGGAGTAGCCCTATACAGTACATAGTCATGAGTCAATGTTCATGATTTAAAGTCAATGTTCATAAGTTAAGGTCGGCGTATAATAGTTACTAAGCCGGGTTAAATATGGAGGTCTGATATACAGACCATTAGTCCAAGTTTACCTAGAAACTTGAAGTCGCACCTTATCAAGCCACAGTAAGTCAGTAAATGCCATGTTCCAATTCCGAGACAACCATTTAAGTGTCTCTGGATAACTTTCAGAGTTCAAGTAAGAGTTACATAGTCATGTAAAAACCAAGTAAGGATTATCCAGTTATGTGAATGTTGAGGTTAGTCAGGTCAAAGTTGAGGATGGTCTGTATAATAACACAAGACTTATCAGTTATTTCACAAGTATGTCCAGTGCCTCGATTCTCAAATTTTGAAAATTTAAGAAATCGCAGGAAAGATTAGTTCATGATAGACTTTTCTTGAGGTTAAATTTGGCCTCCGGGAAGGTAAACAGTTGCAGGTATAGCATGTTGACATACCACACGACGGAGAAGGGCCAATCAACAACAACAGACCACGTCGTGGTGACAAACCGACGCTTTCCATATGAGGATGCAGGTTGCACGAAGTGAACGAAGCCATATTTGAGTCACAATACACTGGAAGATCACAGGGAGTTAGCATTATAGTACATTGAGGTTACTAGCTTGAGATACAGATATGATCAGGTATACAGACTACGTCGACATCGCAGGTGCAATGTTCGCCATGTGCTGCATGCAGACGTGCCGCACTCACTTGATGAGGAGCAGGTGTGCTGTATTGCAATGTGCTGGAAATGATGTGTCGCATTATCGAGTAGATGTTCACGAAAGGTAGTTATCGAGATTGCTAGTTATCCTCATTTGTACATATGCGTATCTCTGAAATCTTCCATGTGTGCCACACGACTTAGGTTTCACAACCAAAGTCCAGACCGAAGATTAGTAATCAACCTGGAGGTGATGTCCAATACGTTCAAGAATTATGCCTTTAATATTATGTATAATCAGTGGAACACTTTTATTCAATAAGGTGTTCTTATTTTATCTAGTATTAATCACTAGTTCACTAAGTTACTGTGAATTGGCAGTTGTTCAGCTAAAAGCAAAGTCTAAGCTCAGTATTCATATATTGAGTTATAAGTTATGTCATCGGTAAGTATAAGCTTCGAGTTAAGCTTGTACGTTCAGTTTTAGTATTTCCAAGGACGGAAATATTTTAAGGACGGTGGACTGTAACACCTCGTATTTTATTCATAAAGGAAAGATACTAGCTTTTAAATATAAGCTAGCTTTTGTTAATAAATAGTCATGTCAATGTTCAAGATTAAGTTATTCAGCTAAGTTAAATTCCAAGTTCGATGTTATGTCGAAAGTATATCTGGTTAATTTTATTTATTAACCAAGTCAATAATAATAATTAATCTTAGTCCGTTTATTTTTATAAATGGATAGTAAGTTAGGGATTAATTATTCTAGTGTTGACGTATTGATCGAATTTGAGAATATTCGATAAATCGTCACCAATGAGTTTCGAGCCAGTTATTAAGTTTTCAGTTCTAAGTTCGATTGATAGTCGATATTCGGTTTTAATTATTTTAGTAACCGAATAAGTTCGAATTTAATTTTGATTCGTTTATTGTCGAGCCGCGACCGAAACCGAGCAAGTTCGGTCGAGTTATTTTCTTAGCCCTAGCCGAGTTTAAGTTTGTGCCTAAAAATCTTTCTAAGTACCAAAGTATATTGTGAATAAATGTATGCATGGGTGAAAAATCAATTCTTAGCATTAAGGAAATTCTCTTCATCAAAGCCATGCACACGCGTGAAATTTTAATTGTTGTAATCTTAGTACCGAATTGATAAATGCTAGGTGAGAATAATTGTTCAAGGTTACTATTTTGAGATAAGATTTATTATAGAAGAATTTTTTTGGCATAGACACCTGGGTTTATGACTAAGCATTTCTATATGCTACGAGAGTTTAATAGGAGGACAAGTGTTCTCCTAAAGTGCCACCTCAAGTTAACTTATCATTTCAATTGTTGATATATAGTCTATGACCAA
>CACSLK010020742.1:13111055-13126350 GCA_902706635.1 Striga hermonthica | reverse complement strand
ACCCGGAATTTAACTGAAAATTGGTCATGAACATGGACCGTATCATTAAACAATAACCCGTGACTTACACCGGCCTGAACCGGTCGGTTTCTGGTCTGGCCGAACTGTCGGCCTGCTGTGGCCGGGCGGTCGGCTGCTGGCTCGGCCAACGGGCCTGTTGAGGCCGCGGGCACGGGCGTTGCAAGGACTGGGCGCAACATGAATCTGCCAGCCTTGCTGGACATGGCTTGGTGCACGGGCATGGTCGCTCGCGTGCGCTGGCATGCCACTGGGCACGGCATGAATCTCGCTGGCACGACAGACGTTAGCCTCGCCAGCTGGATGTGACCTGGGACACTGGCGTGTGACTGGCGCATTGCGGACATGACTGGGCGCTGCCGAGCGCTATGGGCGTTGGCACTGCGCGACTGGCGCTGCTGGGCGCTACCGAGCGCCACAACAGGCTACAGGCTGACATGAGCGAGTACCGCATGGCTGCTGCCGGGCGGCCCTGACAGTACTGGCGCTCGAGCGTGCTGTCAGGCACAGCACGAGGCCGACTGGCGTGCACTGGAACTCACAGGCGTGTGCTGGGGCATGCTGGCGTGCACTAGGCACTGGCCAACTGTCGACTACTGCGGGTAGGCGTATGCGCGACGCCCAACTGGGCATGCACGCACGTCACCCGTGTAACCCACCTAACTGCCGGCGTGCTGTGCCCGCTATGTGCGGGCATGGCAACCACGGCCGATACTTACCGACCGTCCGGCGACTTCCTCCGACAACATCAACATGAATCAACATGACATAACATAATATGATCAAATATGCTTAAATCGCTCGAGAATTATGAACTTGGCCTGATGAGGTTTGAACAGCCCGTGACGTGCGCTCTTGTGCGCAGCCCGTGGTCGCTACCGATTTCTTCGGCGATCGACCACTTCCCTCGACAATAGTTACATGACTCAACATAATATATATTTGATAATGAACATTTCAACATGAATCACTCGGGAATAAAACGAACGTGGCTAGGCATGGCTTATAAGATACGCCCGAGAGCAACTATAGCCAAGTGATGAACTTAGTTACATGATTTGGGTCTAGCATGATACTCTTAACATTGGAACAGGGTCAAGATGAAGTTACCCTCTCAAATTGCTCGGGCGATTGTGCGTGTCTTCTCGTAACCTTACGTGCGTGCGTGCTTCTTTTCCTTCTTCTCCGTGCGTTCTTCTTTGAGTAACCCTCAATTTCTCTCTTAATTTATACTTAGAATATAGCTTAAGATTTTGTCTAAGTGTATGAAAAGTTCCCAACACTTAATATAAATAGGCGGATGACAATAGTAAAGAGAGGTGAAAATATGATTTGGCCAATAAGCTTGAGACACTTGCCTTGCGCCTATAGCCTTAAGTGTCCCAATATTTGCTTAGTCATCTAGCGTGAGCTCTATCATACCTCCACATGTCTTAGTAATAATAAGAAGTCAAGAAAAGTTACTTCCTATGACTTACGGTATTTGGACGCACAAAACATGGCTTTGGGTACTAATCATGTGAGGTTAAGGCTAGCTAAGTGCGGCCGATTAATACTAAGCACATGACATACTTGGACGTGATTTCTCGGCAAAGCAAGGCCCTTATTGCACGGCTTAGCCATAATAAGGTACAATTAGCGTGCATGATTAACAATTAGGCGTGATTAGGCTCAATAATATTTTTATTGAGCGATTAAACAAGGATTAATTACTTACAAATTAATACGAGCATAAAAGTGACTTCGAAAATTGATTCGAACGTTCTCGACAGGAATAATTAGTCCCGAGTGATAATGATCGATAACATAAATATTTCGGAACTAAACGCATAATTTACATGAATAACAAAAAGGGCTATTACAATCTGCCCTCCTTAAAATATTTTCGTCCTCGGAAATACAAAACGGAACATATATATATGGAACATAAGAAAATATATACATCAAAACTGGAAATCAGGAAAAAGAGCGCGAATATCAGCCTCCTGCTCCCAAGTAGCTCCATGGCGATCCCACTGAATACGAACGAGGGGAACATCACGTTTTTGGAGCCGACGAACATGTCGGTCCAGTACAGCTACCGGTCTCTCCTCGTAAGATAAGTCTGGCTGAATATGAATATCGGTATGCTGAAGGACATGGTCTGGATCACACACGTACTTGCGTAACATGGATACATGGAAAACATTATGAACATTAGACAACTCGGGAGGCAAGGCTAATCGATAAGCAACTTCGCCCACTCGCTCGAGAACTTCGAACGGGCCAATGAACCGAGGGTGCAACTTCCCTCTCTTCCCGAATCGAACGAATCCGCGGAATGGACGAACTCTAAGAAAGGCTCGCTCCCCAACCTCAAACTGAATATCTCGTCGATGTTGATCGGCAGATGACTTCTGCCGACTCTGAGCTGTCTTTAACCTTTGCCTGATCAACTCCACCTATTCTGTCGTTTCCTCAATCATCTTCGGACTGAGTACTCGACGCTCACCGACATCGTCCCAATAAAAAAGGGGAACGACACTTACGACCGTAAAGTGCCTCGTAAGGAGCCATCTGAATAGAAGCATGATAACTGTTGTTGTAAGCAAACTCGACCAATGGCAATAACGACTCCCACTTAGCACCCCTGTCAACAACCAAAGCTCGTAGCATGTCCTCCAATGTCTGAATGGTCCGCTCGGTCTGTCCGTCAGTCTCTGGATGGTAGGCTGAACTGAACTCTAGTCGCGTGCCCATCGCCTTTTGCAAACTCTCCCAGAATCTGCTGGTGAATCTGGGATCTCTGTCTGACACGATAGTAACGGGCACTCCGTGGAGTCGAATGATCCCACGGGTGTAAATCTCAGCCAACTTTTCCAAAGACATATTCATCGATACTGGTAAGAAATGAGCAACCTTAGTCCACCTGTCCACCACGACCCAAATAGCATCGTGATGTTCAGACAACCTCGGTAACCCCGTGACAAAATCCATCGTAACTTCCTCCCACTTCCACTTTGAAATCTCGAGTGGTTGCAGAAGGCCCAAGGGACTCTTGTGTTCGGCTTTGACTTGCTGACAGGTAAAACATTTCCTCATAAAGTCGGCTACGTCCTTCTTCATTCCTCGCCACCAGAACGACCTTTTCAGGCCATGATACATCTTCGTGCTCCCTGGGTGGGCTAAATATGGTGTGGTATGAGCTTCAGTCAGTATCTCTTTCCGCAACGCCTCGACTTTTGGTACAACAATTCTGCCTCAAAACTCCCAGGCCCCATCAGTGCCTCGATGAAAACCCTCAATACCTCCAGCGCGGACATTGGCATCAATCGCACGAACAAATTCATCGGAAGCCTGCTCCCGCCGGATCCTTTCCCTCAACGTAGGCTAGACCTGCATAACATTGACGCTCCCCGTAACTGCCATAGGATGTGCATCAACAACCTGAATCTGCATCCGGGCGAACTCTTGGATAAGACGGCTCTGCTGAGTAACAACATAAGTCGAGTCACCCTTCACCTTGCGGCTTAGGGCATCAGCAACGACATTCGCCTTTCCCGGATGGTACTGGATAGTGCAATCATAATCCTTGACTAGCTCTAGCCAACAACGTTGACGCATGTTGAGCTCCTTTTGAGTGAAAATATACTGTAAGCTCTTGTGATCTGTGAAAATGTCGCATCGACTGCCGTATAAATAATGTCGCCAAATCTTGAGGGCATGAACAACTGCGGCTAGTTCCAAGTCGTGCGTTGGATAATTCTGTTCATGGGGATTTAGTTGGCGTGAAGCATAAGCAACGACCTGGCCATCCTGCATGAGTACGCATCCCAAACCTTGTCTTGAAGCATCACTGAAAATGGTGAAACTCCAAGAAGGATCGGGAATCGTCAACACCGGTGCTGTGGTTAGCCTCTTCTTGAGCTCCTGGAAGCTCGATTCACATCAATCAGTCCACTCGAACTTCACAGACTTCCTCGTCAGCTGGGATAAAGGAAGGGCAATCTTGGAAAAGCCCTCAATGAACCTGCGGTAATAGCCAGCCAAACTGAGAAAACTGCGAACCTCAGATGGAGTCTTCGGTGCTGACCAGTTCTGAACAGCGGCAACCTTGGGTGGATCCACCTCGATACCTGCCTGAGTGATAACATGGCCTAGAAAGGCTACTCGCTGGAGCCAGAATTCGCATTTGGAGAATTTAGCATACAACTTTTCACGTCTAAGGGTTTCAAGAACAACCCTCAGATGCTCCTCGTGCTCCTTCTGGCTCTTAGAGTAGATTAGAATATCATCAATGAATACAATAACAAACTGATCGAGGTAAGGATGGAATATACGGTTCATCAGGTCCATGAAAACCGCTGGAGCGTTACTAAAGCCAAATGGAAAGACTACGAACTCATAATGACCGTACCGAGTACGAAAAGAGGTCTTTGCAATGTCGGACTCCTTGATCTTCAGCTGATGGTAACCTGATCGTAAATCAATCTTGGAGAATACACAGGCTCCCCTCAGCTGGTCGAACAAGTCGTCGATTCTGGGAAGCGGATATTTATTCTTGATAGTCAACCGGTTAAGATCCCGGTAATTGATACTCATGCGCATAGAACCGTCCTTTTTCTTGACGAAAAGAACGGGTGCTCCCCACGGTGAAACGCTCGGTCGGATAAAACTGAGTCGCAATAACTCCTGGATTTGGGTCTTAAGCTCTTGCAATTCTTTCGGCGCCATTCGATAAGGTGCTTTGGAGACTGGGCCGGCTCCTGGAATAAGATCAATAGAGAACTCTACCTGCCGGTTAGGTGGTCCTCCTAGAAGTTGGTCCGGAAACACATCCACAAACTCACGAACAACAGGAACGTCGTGAGGTGTCTGTGCCTTCGGTCTATCATCGACAAGGCTCACAAGATAACCCTGACAGTCACCTCGTCGTAACATTTTCTTGGCTTTCGCCATGGAAATACATGAGGTAAAGAACAAGTCTTGGTGCCATAGAAAGTAATATGCTCATCTCTCGGAAGACAAAGAGTAATCTCCCTGTCATGGCATCGAATACCTACATGAAAATATGTTAGCCAATCCATACCGAGAATGAGGTCAAAGTCTCTCATCTCGAGAGCGTAAGCGTCGGTAGACAAGATACGACCATCGATAGAAAGGATGAGATCAGTAGATTTGGCGTCGGTCACTATCTTTCGTCCCGAGGCTAAACTCACCTCGAGAGGATCGATAGTGGTAATAGAATGTACTCCAATGGCATCAAGACATTGTCGCGATATAAAAGAATGAGTGGCTCCAGTATCAAATAAAGCGAAGACAGGAACATCGTTAAGCATAATCATCCCAGACATAGTACCTAGGTGCTGTTCCGCCTCGACCTGATCAACAACATAAACACGAGCCTGATGTCTGCCTCTCTGCTGCTGCTGCTGGGATGGCCTCGGGGCCTGTTGTCTGGACTGCTGCTGTTGTCGCTGCTGTGGTGGCTGCTGTCGTGGCTGAGGTCGCTCTGGGCAGTTGTTGACAAAATGGTCGGGCTGATGGCAATAATAGCAAATGTCCTGGCCGAAATGACACTCTCCACGATGGGGTCGTCCACAAGTAGCACATGGTGGAATCTGCTGTGGCCTGGCGGCTCCTACTTGTCTCGGAGGGTTCTTCCTGTCATTCTGAAAGCCTTTTCCCTTTCTTTTCTTGTTGTCCCTCGGTTGTTTGGCAGCAGCGGGTTGAACGGGTGGTATTACGGATGGTTGGGCAGGGGTAGATGGCGAAAGACGAACCTGGTTGGCTTCCCTCCGGATGCTGGCGTCGACTTCCTGGCTATGGTGACAGTACGGGCATAGGTCTGAGTGCCATGACCTACAATGTTATGACGGACTGCTGGCAAAAGCCCGTCAGTGAAATGCCTCGATCTCTTTGCCTCAGTGCTCACCAAATCGGGAACAAAGGCTCCAAGTCGAGTGAACTCATGCTCGTACTTGTCCAGTGTACGAGTACCTTGTTGGAGTGACAGAAACTGACGCTCCATTTCGGCTCGATAGTACGCAGGATAATACTTTTCTCGAATCAACTCCTTGAACCTGTCCCACGTACAGCCTTCCTTTTCTCCTGGACGCATTCCCCAGTAGGTGTTCCACTAGAGACGTGTTTCGCCCGTCAATTGGATCTGTGCGCATAGAACGCGATAACGCTCGGGACAGCCCATGACCTCGAAAATCATTTCAAGGCCCTGAACCCATTCGTCAATGACTCGAGGATCTCCCTGGCCGGAGAATTTCTCGGGATGATAGTTGCGAAACTGAGCGACTACAGTGGCCTGGGGAACCTCCGGATGATCTGGCTCTGGCGGCATCTGAATATAAAAATTGTTCACCATGATCAGACACATGGAAAATACTTTAGCTGATTAATAAAGAGCACAAATCTTTTGACGAGCTGCTTAACATGGCTGGAAAATACTGACATGAAATTATGAATATACTGGACCATAATTCCTGAACATGATTCGAGCATCTTAACTAAATCATAATTGTGGGATTTACTGAGCATAGACATAGTAATTTGTTTATAATTTAAAACATGAATCAGCACATACCTGTAGTCGGCGAGGCGTAAGCGTGACGTGTTCAGGTTTTATAAAAAATTCTGACTCGTAAAAGTTTTCAGAGACGCAGAAACGTGCTCTGATACCAACTGTAACACCCCGCTATGTCATAAATATCAGAGTTAAAATTTTTTCAAAGCCTTTTATTAAAAATTTACCGATTAGTTTGCGAAATCATGTTTCAGAGTGCTACCATAACGATAAAGTTACCTGGAAAACCGTTATTTTTGTTTTGAAAGAAAACGGTTTATCATAATATAAACAATCAGACTAGTAATCGGATCAAAAGGGCTAAGTTTGACAAACATGAAATGTCAGCGGAAAACGTAGCGTGGCAAAACATTTAAACTCCACTACGGTAGATAGTAACAGCACTGCTATGCCAAATTCAAATATGTAAACAAAATCCTGAACCGGCCGTCAGCACACTCCTCCGCTCCGACTCTGTGACCTTAAAAACATAGATAAACATGGGGCGTGAGCACTAGAGTCCACTGTGCTCCGTAGAAACTCATACTAAAGTAAACAGTGAAAATAATTGCAATATCATGATCCTGGTATATACATAAACATAACGTAGCATGAGACCAGTAAACCATTGCCATAACATGAACCGTTGCCTCATAACCGTTACCTCACCTGCCACCATGAAAATGCCGGACAACATCTGCACACTCTAGTGGACAGACTAGGCCACTAGAACCCAGAATGGACCGGCGACCATTCCAAGCGGATACATAACATAGCATGATACACACCTCAAACACAGTACCGTAATTATAATCAATGTAATACCCAGTCTGAGTCCCCACCTGAACCGTCGATATGAAAATGGTAGTGCTAATAACAGTAGCTTGATCAAACTGTAACATAATATAAACAATTACTAAGTACTGTGCTCAGACTGATAAAATATAGTTGTTTAATGTGTTAAGATGCTCAACGTGAACTTGACATGGCGTCTAGTCTTAACCGGAATCATCAGAACTGGTCTAACATGGAACTAGATTGACATGAATTTTATTGAACTAGACCGGACCCAAAATTTAACTGAAAATTGGTCATGAACATGGACCGGATCATTAAACAATAACCCGTGACTTAAACCAGTCTGAACCGGTCGGTTTCCGGTCTGGCCGGACTGCCGGCCTGCTGTGGCCGGGCGGTCGGCTGCTGGCTCGGCCAACGGGCCTGCTAAGGCTGCGAGCACGGGCGTTGCATGGACTGGGCGCAGCATGAATCTGCCAGCCTTGCTGGGCATGGCTTGGTGCACGGGCATGGTCGCTCGCGTGCGCTGGCGTGCCACTGGGCACGACATGACTCTCGCTGGCACGACAGACGTTAGCCTGGCCAGCCAGACGTAACCTAGGAGACTGGCGTGCGACTGGCGCATTGCAGACATGACTGGGCGCTGCCGAGCGCTATGGGTGCTGGCACTGCGTGACTGGCGTTGCTGGGCGCTACCGAGCGCCGCAATAGGCTACGGGCTGACATGAGCGAGTACCGCATGGCTGCTATCGGGCGGCCCTGAGAGTACTGGGTGCTCGAGCGTGCTGTCAGGCACAGCACGAGGCTGACTGGCGTGCACTGGAACGCACAGGCGTGTGCTGGGGCGTGCTGGCATGCACTAGGCACTGGCCAACTGCCGACTGCTGCGGGCAGGCCTATGCGCGACGCCCAACTGGGCATGCACGCACATCGCCCGCGTAACTCGCCTAACTGCCGGCGTGCTGTGCCCGCTATGTGCGGGCATGGCAACCACGACCGATACTTACCGACCGTCCGGCGACTTCCTCCGGCAACATCAACATGAATCAACATGACATAACATAATATGATCAAATATGCTTAAATCGCTCGAGAATTATGAACTTGGCCTGATGAGGTTTGAACGGCCCGTGGCGTGCGCTACCGTGCGCAGCCCGTGGTCGCGACCGATTTCTTCGGCCTATCGACCACTTCCCTCGACAATAGTTACATGACTGAACATAATATATTTGATAATGAGCATTTCAACATGAATCACTCGGGAGTTGTCGAATGAAACGAACGTGGCTAGGCATGGCTTATAAGATACGCCCGAGAGCAACTATGACCAAGTTATGAACTTAGTTACATGATTTGGGTCTAGCATGATACTCTTAACATTAGAACAAGGTCAAGATGAAGTTACCCTCTCAATTGCTCGGACGATTGTGCGTGTCTTCTCGTAACCTTGCGTGCGTGTGTGCTTCTTTTCCTTCTTCTCCGTGCGTTCTTCTTTGCTTAACCCTCAATTTCTCTCTTAATTTATACTTAGAATATAGCTCAAGAATTTGTCTAAGTGTAGGAAAAGTTCCTAACACTTAATATAAATAGGCGGATGACAATAGTAAAGAGAGGTGAAAATATGATTTGGCCAATAAGCTTGAGACACTTGCCTTGCGCCTATAGCCTTAAGTGTCCCAATATTTGCTTAGTCATCTAGCTTGAGCTCTATCACACCTCCACATGTCTTAGTAATAATAAGAAGTCAAGAAAAGTTACTTCCTATGACTTACGGTATTTGGACGCACAAAACATGGCTTTGGGTACTAATCACGTGAGGTTAAGGCTAGCTAAGTGCGGCCGATTAATACTAAGCACATGACATACTTGGACGTGATTTCTCAGCAAAGCAAGGCCCTTATTGCACGACTTAGCCTTAATAAGGCACAATTAGCGTGCATGATGAATAATTAGGCGTGATTAGGCCTAATAATATTTTTATTGAGCGATTAAACATGGATTAATTACTTACAAATTAATACGAGCATAAACGTGACTTTGAAAATTAATTCAAATGTTCTCTATTGGAATAATTAGTCCCGAGTGATAATGATCGATAACATAAATATTTTGGAACTAAACGCATAATGTACATGAATAACAAAATGGGCTATTACATATAGTCTCCGTCATCACCTCCGTGCGCACCGGGATCGACGCCGCACAACCTGCCATCGCTGCCTTCGTGCGAAACCCCCTCGGCGATCATTCCTCGAAGCCGAGACCACCCGAGGACAGCAACCGAGCACCCCGAGGACAGCAACCGAGCACCCCGCGGCCACCTCGGCGACCTTTTCCCCTCGCGCATCACTACCGGTGTTCCCTCGACAACCGAGCGATCTCCAGCCTCCGTCCGTCGTCACCTGATCGCCGAAGTTCAGCCCCGAAGCCCCGCACGAGATGAGTGCACCACCGAGTGCCTTCTCGTCGCCTTTTTTACCCGTTTTCACGTCTCCCCTTCAGAGTACGGTAATGGGTGGCTTCTCTTGACCTATTTTTAATATATATGTGTGAATATGTTGTTGCCTTGGTGTTTATATGTGGTTATGAATAAATGCCGTTTGTGTTCGTCTTTTCATTTTAATGTCGAAACTGAAGACATGGATGAAATTCGTGGAAATCCTGAAGTTATAGGTACTTTTGTGTGTCCTTGGTCCGTTAGTAAAGTCCTTGTGTCGTTTTGATGTTTGTGCTATGAGATATGAATTTTTTAAGTCAAACATATTGTTGTACCTTGTGAATTTTTTATATGTTGGTCCTCTGATGTTGATGTTTAAATGGTAAAAATCTTAGGTCCAAATTTGATGTTTAACTAGGTCAAATGATGATTTTGAGTTCTAGGCTGTTCCTTGTAAAATTATAAAATCGAGCTTGTGGTATTTCGGTTTGAAATTCTGGGAATTGTGTTACTTTCCCTTATGTTTGTTGTGTTAAAAATTCAAGTTAAAAATTGAAGGGTAACTACTCGAACTCGTAACTTCATATTTTATAGCTAATTTTTGCAAAAATTGTTTAACTGAGTTTTGGTGTAGTAGAAGGGTCTATCTTCTGTGAAAATGTGTGTTTTTGTGTCCTATGTTATGTAACGCCCAATATATTAATTACTATTTATGGAGTTCGATTTTATTTTCATAAATAGCAGTTTCCTAATTTGATGCATTTATTATTATTATTTGCATTAAATTGAGTAATTAGTATTAAATTCTAAGCCATGGAGAATTTATTCAATTTTAATTATTAAAGTCGAATTTATGTAGCATAAGTATCGATTATATTTTTAAAACCGAGCCTTGGAATGATCAGAAATTTTATTTAAGCGGACCAAAGCTAGAATAATTAATTTATTAGAGCCTAATTATTTTCGAGCGACTATAATTATTTTAGCTGGCCCATTTAAGTTAATCGAACCTATATTCAATTTTATTTTAGCACATTTTAAAAATCGAGCCTATAGTCGATTTTTAAATCCGAGCTCATTATTATTATTTAATTTGACCGACAAATTTATTTAGTCCAAACCCGGTTAATTTTCTTAGCCAATCATTTATTTCCTTAATCAATATTCGACTTAATCGACTCCAAGTCGAATTGAATTTACTAGCCTGATGGTAGTATTTTAAAAGTCCAATTGTAAGGCCCAATAACACAATTGAACCCTAGTCTTCTTATCTACTATATATACCATACTTGGTCTTCCTCCAACACTCAATTTCCACGCCCAACACAAAAATCCTCCATAACAAGCTCATTTTTCACCTCCATCTTCACCAAACCCGGCCACAGTGCCCGTTTTCCGATGAGCCCGAACCGCTGGTGACCACGAGTCCTCCACCACGCCACCTTCACGCTATCCCGAGCTTAGCCCCGCTGCGAGCTGAGCCCTCATCCACGCTGCCGAGCCCGTTCGCATCGCCAGCTCGAGTCCACCCCCATCCTCGAGCATGAAAGATTTCATAAAATTTAAGAAAGAAAGGAAGGAAGAAGGTGATGTTTTTGGCTCTGTTTTGTTGTAGATGGCTGAGCCGTGTTATGTTCATTGTGAGGCTACCAATATGAGTTATCAAGCTTTAGTTTCAGCAAAGAAGAATTTATTATAGCAGCCTTAAGAATTTAATTATAAATTAGGAAAACAAGAGAAGAGAATCAAATCCTTTTCTTTGAATTTTTAAGTTCATACTGAGCCTCGGTTTATAGCTTAATGTTGTGAGTTTAAGATCAAATTTTAGAGCTTAAAAGATTTAAGAAAAAGAGATTAAAGAATGTGAAAGAGAATACTAAAGGGTTTAAAAAAAAAAAGAAGCAGTATGTTATTATGCTTTGAATTGGGAAAATATCTGGAATCTATTCACATATCATTATATTGTTGAAATGATGGGTTTAATGTTTTAGGTTTAGATAAAAGATGAAGGATATGTCATGCTTAAGACTTCATTTAAAAATATAAGAAAAGAATGTATTAAGTGAATTTGGCTTTGAATTAATAAGACGTCCTGAGACTGTTATATTCAAATATTATGCACCTAAATGTGTTGAAAAATTAGAGAATAGGAATCAGTATATTGGCCGAAGGTAGGCTTATGAATTAGTTAAAAAAAAAACATTTGGGGCATGCTTAGACTTGTATAAAAAGTGAAGGTGGTTTTGAATATAATTAATGAATGCTCACAAATAGATGTTGAGCAATGGAAATCTGTATGGATTTAGCTTCCATGACTTTCATATGAGTGTTGAGCAGGCATACAAACATGAATTTTAGTCGCTATATATATTATGTCCATTACATGTAAGAAAAGATCCATGTCAAATCTTTTTACTGTGATGTTAGTTTATGCCTCCGCATTCATTTGTGTGAGCATGAAGTGAATTAATTAATTTAGATAATTAGTTAAACTTCGAAAAAGAATATGAAGAGTTAATCGAGAAATTATTTAACAGAGTTAAGTGATTAATTTCGCTAAGGAGATATATCAAAGTTAGAGAAGAAAATAAGATAAAGAATAAGTTAAGTCAAGCCACCGGCCGGTTCACGAGCGAGCCGGTCCAGTTCAACCGGACCGCTCCGGGCAAGTCCGGACGGTTCAAAGAGAATTTTAGTTCAACCGAATTTGTTCGGGCAGTTCGAACGATTCGAGAAATTTCAGATATGTATATTTCAGATATATATTTTAGATAAAAATTTCAGACACATATATTTCAGATAGAATTCCAGATATATATTTCAGATAGAATTTCATATAGAGTTCTAGATATATATTTCAGACAGAAATTTTAGATAAATTTCAGATATATTTCAGATAAATTCTAGATAAACTTAAGTCCAATTAAATTATAGCCCAATCAGATTTAATTTCAGTCAGAACATAGTCCAGACTTAAAAATATTTCAGAGAACTCTAGAATGCCTCAAAGACAATAATATTTTTAAAACAGCTCGTAAATCCTTAAAATGATTTTAAAGCCTAGTGAGCAAACCAAGACAACTCAAATAATATAATTTGAGATTTCAGTTTAAGCTAAGTAATTAGAATATATTTTGTGCTTATAAATTTTATAGCTTGTGGAGAGTTGAGCCTCCGACAGTTGCAACCCATTCAGCACTTGCATTTCAGCATATCAGGTGGGGACCCTGTACTGGGTACTACATTTTCTATAATCGCAATATCCTGGCTGAGATATTTATGTAAGAGTCCGCGAATAGGGGCAATTACCTAGCGAGTAGATCCCTTCTAGCTAAGTAAAACGAACGCTAGTTAAGATGAGATAAGAATTCTAGTGCAGCTTCGAGTTAAGTGAATTAAGAACCTTAGAGCAGCCTTGATTTAGGTTTAATTTCAGATGAGGTTAGAATAATTCTTCCCTAAGGAGCATTGATCTAGAGATAGGTTTCGTCAAAACCAAATATTTCGAATCCCCAGTTAGTATCAAGGACTCTAGTGTAGTTGCGAGTGAAACTCCAACCTTAGAAGTGTATAAGAGTTAGTTTTGCCCTAGTATGGGCAACGACCTATTGATTAGGTCCTAGAGTTGCTTATCGCGAGCGTGAAGACCAAATGTCCTTCTCGCCAGTTAAGCAGTCAGTTGAGCAGCAATTATAGACAGCCAGTTGAGCAGTAATTATAGATAGCCAGTTGAGCAGAAATTATAGATAGCCAGTTGAGCAATCGTTATATACTGTATACTTTATTATACGCCTTTGTGATGTGTCCTATCATTATTAGATGTATGCTTAGGTTGTGATGTGTTTTTATCATATGTTATGTATGCTTAGGTTTGCGATGTGTTTATCATACCAGAGGTACGTTTAGTTCGTGATGTTGCAGATATAGTCAGTCAGTCAAGCAACATTTATGATTAGTCAGTTTAGCAGCCATTTATAGTTAGTCAGTTGAGCAGACATTTATAGTTAGTCAGTTGAGTAGCCATTTATAGTTAGTCAGTTGAGCAGCAATTATAGTTAGTCAGTAACAACAATTATAGTTAGCTAGTTGAGCAGCCATTATAGTTAGTCAGCTGAGCATCAGTTATAGTCATCCAGTCGAGCAACTATTAGAGCATCAGTTATAGTCATCCAGTCGAGCAGCTATTATAGACAGTCAGCTAAATGGCAGTTATAGGCAGTCAGTTAAGTAACAACTATAGATAGTTTATCGATTTAAGTATTTATTGGATGAATGTTTAATCCGTTAGTAAAATGTTCATCATCATATCGTTTCTGCCTATTTAGTAAGTACTTGCATACATGCCGATGTCATGATATATTATTATATTAGCAGTATATTTCAGTGCCGGTTTCTGCGGAGCATCGTTGATTCTTTTATGCTCACGCCCCCCACTAACCATTTTTCAAGTGACGGTGTCGAGCGTGGAGCGTGAGCCGATGATGTGGTAGTGGTAATAGCAAGAATATTTTTAAGAATATTTTTAGTAATCATGTCATTTTTAATCGATCATGTTTGAGTTATTATGCCTGTAATTGCTTCTGCATTCAGTATTTCAGTATTAAAGTATTTCAGTATCTAGAATTTCAGTCTATGCATGCTTAAAATCCTGAGATGTTCATGGCGTCTTATTAGAGTAATGAATTATTCTCGGTTGCATGACTAGTAGTTTAAAGATATTCAAGTTTAAAGATTTAAGATTTAAGTTGAGTAGCATCCCGCAAATTAAAGTTATAGTATTTTTGGAAAATTAGTATGAGTTTTCGAAAATAAAATCTGAGCTTTCCTTTTATAGCGCGAAAGCTTTACTCTGATTTTAGTAAGTTTAGGCGGGGTGTTACATGATATGTATAAAAATTTGAGGTAAAACCCCGATCCAAACTCCCAAAACCTCGGTATGTATTATTTGTAACCAGTCTGCCGCCAGCCGCTGCCAGCGCCCCAGCACCCAGCTGGCCCCAGCCCGTGCCAGCACACCCCGACAGCACCCAACTGAGCCCTATTTTGACTTTTACCGATCAACTTATTGCAGTGTGTTGCACAGTCCGCAGATTTCTTTGCTTAATACGGAAAAAAAGACAGAATGAATTTTTGTATGAATAAAAAAGCACGCACTCCTCTATTCATTTAGAAGATATTGATATCAAGACATTTCTCTTCTTCAACCCAACCTGCAACCTCATATAATTTCTTCCCCTTTCATCATCTTCTTCTTCTCCTTCTTTTTTTTTTTTATTTATTTTCAGTGATAATGTTGGCAACATGCATCTCACTTGGAGGAGAAAATCGCGTCTTCCCGGAGAAGCTTGTAGAAGGCCAGCGTTTTCGACATTGTTCTGTAAGTGTTTTTTTAGTTACCGTCAAAGTATGTTGTACACGCATTTTACACCAAAAAACAAAGGCAATTTTGACTTAAAAAAACCTGTTCGAATTCTAATCCAAAAAAA
>CACSLK010020742.1:12963122-12990498 GCA_902706635.1 Striga hermonthica | reverse complement strand
AAAAAAAAAAAAAAGTCAATCACTGTTCGCTGCTAATATTTTTTACTCAAAATCCAATTCGAATTTAACTTAATTTCACTATCCTCAATATTATCGATTTAATTAAATAATATCAATCAATTACATATACATAAACACACTAAATAAATAAATTATAAAATAGGTTGTCTTGCATTACATATACACACCAAATAATATATAACATTTGGCAGCCGAGAGATGTTCAACAAATGGCAGGCCCAGCGTTGGTGGGCAGACAATTCCGAGAAGGTGATGGAACTCTACAATGTCCAGAGGCTGAACCCAAACGCTTTCCCGCCGAGATCCGAAGACGGTTCCGAATGCAGCCCGGTGACTCCCCCACTGGCCCGGGAGCATCCAATCGGGTATTCCTCCTCCGACATTTCGGATATACAGTCCACGCACTCAGGGACAGGGACGTCAGAGGCCAGCTCGTCCAGGGATTTGGAGACTAATCAGTGGGTCGAGGAAGACCAACCCGGCGTCTATATTACCATTACCTCTCTGTCCGATGGCTCAAGGGAAATCAAGCGTGTTAGGTTCAGGTCAGATTTTTTTTTTTAAAAAAAAAATTACTACTAAAAAACAAAAATGAAATTATTTCATATCCAGTTATTACAATGCACACAATGCACACAGAGAAACACAATGCACCATGTTATTACTGTTTTGTGCTTGAGAAGCTAATAACTTCAACTGATAATCAACTGTTTTTTTCAGCCGGGAGAAGTTCGGAGAGTTACATGCTCGACTGTGGTGGGAAGAGAATCGAGCAAGAGTAAAGAAACAATATTTGTGAACGTACGAGCATTTGATCCAGCAGACCAAACCAAGCAAATACACAAGTGGTGCAGCCAGAAGAAAGAAATCATTTTGGGTTTCCAATTTTTTTTTTTCCTTGGGATACTTGTATTCGTGAAAATTGTGGCATGTTATGGAGATTATGAATATAAGAGTATTTTGATCTTGCAATGTAAAACAACTTTTTTTTAAACGAAACGGTAGATATTATAACTCAAAGAGAATGTACGAACCACGGGGGCTAAAAGAAGCCTCATACAACCAACTCGAGGAAGGACAAAGAGAAGCACTGACAATAGTGCTCTAAACAAAAGCTCAAAAGGATATTAAACATTTGGCTACCGACAAAGACAAGGTAACTGGGCCGGTGCTTGATTAATCCCCAGCCAACCTTGATTAATCCCCAGCCAACCAAACAACACAAAAGAGGTAATGACCACTGATCTAGGACCCTAGCCAAAACCACGAGAGAAATCAAACAAACTGAAGCCAAACAAACTAAAAAACTACCCTAACAACACTAAGCAGGAAAACAAAACCACCAGAAAAGAAGAAACGAACAGCACACCAACAAAAATAAAAATCTTGCAAGCTCCATCCAGTCAATACAAGCAACCAAAACAACTGTTTTTCCAAATCTATTGATATTTTGGAAGAGAATTTGGTTTCTTGATTTCCAAATCGCCCAAAGGATGCAAGTAGTTAGCTGAAGTCTATCTTCAAAGATAGGGGACTTCTTAATTGAGCATAGTTTTGACCACAAAGCCATGAAATTGCAAGTGTCAAGTTCCAAACCATCCCAACTCAGGGAAGATGACTTCCAGATAAGTTTGGCTCTTGGGCAGTTAAAGAAGACACGTGTTAGATCTACTTTGGAATTAAATATGTGTAATTTATACACTGATTCATTATATTGTTTAGTCAAATTAAGTGATCAAATTATTGTGTGTAATAATATTGGTTGGTATCGTCCGACAAACCTAAGTGTTTTCTAGAAGATTTTTTGTTAAGTAAAACAAAGTAAATTAAAGGGAAGTTTTCTATTTATTTACTTGTGAATTATTTAAGTTCCCAATATTTATTATTAATAATATATTGTATATATTTATTATAATATGTATTATAGAACACTAATCCTTTAGGAGAAGGATTACATAATATATATCTTATATATTTACATACCATATATGGGTTTAGTCGATGCTACCCTTACGGGTACTACCCGTTTTTACTGTTTTCCAATCAGCTCAAGACACGTGGACTGTATTACTTTTCTGCTTTCTGTTTTTTATTTTCGTCCAACCTTTTTGCTGAGTGCTTTTTTGCTTTTTATTTTTATTACTTCAACCTACCATGGTTAAACTTTAATTAAAAAGCATGTTACCATAGTTACTTTTTGAAATAAAAAATAGACACCCAGTTGTAAAATTCAGATTTAAGAACACAGATCTACAAAAAAACACATATCGGCTTCAGATTCACCCGCTTCAAATCGCCCGTTAGTTACCGAAATTGCAGCAGTAATTTGTCAATCGCTCGTTGTTCAAATCGCCGTGTTCACAGGTACGGAAGTCGACACCCGAATTGGGTTAATCTTCGACACCCGACTTTATTATTTAGAGTATTGTGAGTTGTTGCTTTAAGTTCATCCCTCCCTCTTTGTTATTTGATTTGTAATTTTAGTTATGTGATTTTTACAATTAGGGTTTGGACTCTTTGTTTAATTGATTTGTAATTTTAGTTATGTGATTTTTGCAATTAGGGTTTGGACTCTTTGTTTAATTGATTTGTAATTACGGTTTGGACTTTGGAGCTTAAAATGAAGTTTCTTTTTTTATTTTTTTTTTTTGGTTCTTTGCACAGTGAGGTGGATTTTTGTTGCTTTGAGATTTAATGAGATTGTGTGTTAATAGTAGTGATATAAAGTCCCTGCTCATGATAACTTCAATTCTTTTCTACCTCTCCAATTTTTTTTTTGTTTTGTACTAGTTTTACTTTGACCTTCCCAGAAGATTAAATTCGGAGTTCCTTAAAATGATAAGCTTTCTTTTCTGAAAAGTTAGGACCCGAAAGAGTCTTGCAGGGAAGGGAAAACTCATTTCCATTTCCAAGGTTATGACATTGGTGGAAATTAGAAACATGTGATACAGATTTAAATCAACTAATGAAGGTTTTGATTTAGTATTACTTGAATTTTGTTAAGCTTTGGTTTTTAGTCCAATGTTCAACTGGTCAGTACAGTCTTGTTTTTTATCTGTGAGTGTGTGTAGTTAGTAAATTATTGTGCTTGTTTATTAGTTATGTGTTTATCAATTATGTTTAACAGTTATGTGTTGAATCATCTTGATGAAGCTGTCCAATTTTGGGTTTGGGTTTGAGTGGTCGCTTGAATAATAACATTTCATTTTTTTATTTTTTTTGAAGGTTTGGAAATGTCGCAGACTTCAACTGCTAAGAAATTTAGAGGACCAGGACCAAGTAGATTGAAATATGAAGAAAAAATATGTAATCAATGTGGAATCAACCTTGCAATTAAGATTGTTGGCCCCCAAAGTGCAAATTTTCAGAAACTATATTATTTTGTGATAGACATAGATTTGTTGGTTGGGCAAATCTAATAAATGAAGACGACGTAAGCATCAGAGAAGAAGTTAGCACATGAAAGCTACAAAGATGTGAAAAAAAAAAAAAAAGAACTTGATAAGATTTTTGATTTATTACTTGTGTTGTTTCTAGTTGTAATTGTAATGCTTGTTATTATTTTAATGAAGTGAAAGGTTGGTTATTTTTATTTATTGGACATGAATGATTTTCTATGGAGGAATGAAGTATGGTTTCATAGTCTGAGGTTTATTTAGGTTGGCTTATGTTAAATTCACATATTGATTGTCATAGCTTATGTTAAATTCACATATTGATTGTCAGTTTAGAGTTTTGGCTTGTGCAATTTGAGTAAAAACTGGTTGCAAAAACTGTCTTACCGAAATTACTGCTAGTTATGATGTACAATTCTCAATTGTTACGAAAAAAAAAAGAAAAAAAAAAGAAAAAAAAAACTTACTATGTCCCAAATGTTAGACCAGTCTTTAATTATTGGTCCCAAATGTGACTGTTCTACTTGTGCAATTCACATTCTTGAGAAACTTACTACTACAATTCAACCAATTTTAAAAAATAATCCACAAGAACAATACACAAAATAAATGTCTATAACAACAATATTACACCATTATAAAGAGTCAATCTAAAAAATATGAGAATGTGCATTTGCTAACTTCGAATCACCATTATCTTCAATTATTGGAGGGTCTCTGCATAAAAAAATAGATTAGAATAAGTATAATAAATTAATAAATCTTAATTTACAAAGCATTACATTTGATGTACCTGTGATGAAAATGGGTCAAGTTGATAACCAAATAGATTGAATGGGGCACCTAAATTGATGTTTGTATTTCCTCCCTACACATTTTATAAATAAAAAAGTATTAACATTCTCATAGAAATAAATAATAAAAGCATCATTTACCCTTTGATTTATGTTAGGCAGATAATGTGGAACAATATTTGCCTCTTCCGTGTTGTCATCATTTTGAGAAGATTGAGCCGGGCCACCTAAATTGATGTTTGTATTTCCTCCCTAGATATTAAAATAAAACAAATAAAAATATATTAATTTTATTAATATTCTTGTAGAAAAAAAATCGTAAAAGCATCATTTACCCATTGATTTATGTTAGGCCAAAACATTGAAGATTGAGATGGATAATATGGAACATTATTTGCTTCTTCCGGGTTGACATCATTTTGAGAAGATTGAGTCGGGCCACCTAAATTGATGTTTGTATTTCCTCCCTACACATTAAAATTTAAAATAAATAAAAAAGTATTAATTTTATTGACATTCTTGTAAAAAAAATCATAATAGCATCATTACCATTTGAGTCTTCTTCCTTGACTTGCTTGAATTTCCCACCTTTTCTTTGCCCCTTTTTGTTTTCTTGCTCTTGTCCCAATGACGTGTTATTTGAGCATTTGTAACTCCCCTTGTCTTGGCCGAAGGTGGATTGCGGACACGGACACTATTCTCATCAACCAATTCATCACATGAATCATCCATGTCCAAATTCTTCAAAAGACAAGTTATTTCTTCACTTGCCTTTTCAAGAATTTCATTTAACCTACTTCTTGTCTCCTTGTGAGATTTGCTCAAATGCACCAAATCATATGAACTCCTCATTGCATGATTGACAAATGTCAATTGAGAAACATCACTAGTTCCATGAGGAGTACATGTTCTTTCAAATTCACTACAAACCCTTTGTTCGGCTTTTCTCGACCACCGACTCATTATATATGGCTCGGGCAACGAAATGATATTCATAGAAATGAAAACTTTTAGTGCATGTCTACATAGTATTCCCATTGTTTCAAACAAATGACACGAACACTTCACTTCAATATCATACTTCTTAAAGAACACTTGCCTAACCTTTGAGTTGTCGTTATGTGACCGCATCTTAAATCCAAGCCAACCATTACCAAAATCATTCTGATCAATAAGGACAACATTCAAAGACTCCACAAATTCCCGCTCGAACAACTTATAGATGGAGAAAGTATATACTTCAGCCGCATGCGGCAACAAGGGATTATTTTTAACAATTTGACCCGGCCTCCCATGGCTACAATGGGCATCATCATCTTTCTCAACCGACCTCCATTTATCTTGAACTTTTTCATAGTTCAAAACAAACTGATGCAAAGTAAGAGCCTTATTGCCCATGTCTTTCAAAACTCGATTTGTAACCTCACTTCTTGAAGTGGCTAGAAGACCTGCACAAAATTTGTCATTACTAAACGCTGTAGCCCATCCCTTTCTCAGTTTATACATCACCTTGAACCATCGGTCATCACCAAGGTTGTGCTGATCAATCATCACTTTCCATGTAGCCTCAAACTCATCTTCAGAATCACAAAATGTCATGCATTTATGCCACAATTTCTTAAACTCTGAATTACCATTCAAATTTCCAAAATGTGACGGAGCATTTTGATTGATATGCCACTGACATAAGCGATGATGCAAATGAGTGAACACTTTATCAATAGCATTCATCATAGCTTGGCATTGATCATCTGTAATATCTTAACATATAAAAATGAATTGATAGATGATGTTTGGTTTGACTTTATAAAACAGAACGTTGATGCATACTTGGGGTGAATACCGCCACGTAAACAAGATAATAACACTAGAATTTTGTAAGTTGTATCAACTGATAGCACATCACCAAAAAAATCATAATCAACTGCAGATCTATGATCCCTGAAGAAAAAATTCATGATCCGATTATCATCATCCAATTGAACATTCCAGAAAAATTGATTTTCCCTATTAGCCTTGTTTATAAAATATTGAAGCAAAGAAGCAGCATCTCCATCTTCAACTTTTGTATGCCGTTTCATACGACCAAGATGATCATATGCATCTTTTCTAGTAAAACCCAAGTTTTGTGCACCATGAGCCTCATTTTCCATAAAAGAAATAGCATTAGTAACACTAATCCCCGCATTCACCATAGCTTCTAGAGTTGATTTTTTGGCATGTGAGAGATTACGTGATGATCTTAATAAATGAGTTTGATCAGGTTGAATCATATCATGATTGTGTTCCACGTAAAACCTGCTCACTTTCCATTCCCCTCCTCTCTCCCTCGCAACTCTAAGTCTTGCTTTGCATTTTGTTCTAGTTATTGATTTCAGATACTCTGGAATAATATTCTTAGAACGTTTTTCATCTTTAACTCCTTCACAAGAACATTCAAATTCTTTCATTTGCAGTTCTTTAGTGCCCGAAAAGTATCGTTGATCACCTTTTCTAACACTAAAACCTTTGGCATGTGCATATTGACAGTAAAGTAAATATGCTTCTTCAATGTTATTTACTTTCATGCCATCTGATAGTCTATTTTCTAAATACTCTACTATCGATTCAAAAGACTGAACCTCAGGATTTGGTGTCGAAGAACACCCAAAAACTTGTTCTTGAAACTCTTCACCATTACCCTCGACATCTTCATATTGCTCCGCAAAATAATGCTCCATTAGTTCAGTAATACCTACATACAACAAATAAGATTTTGAAATCACACACTCAGCTCAATAAGATTCCCAACAAAAAAACCATCTAAGTAAGTAAGCATGTCCCACCAAGATTTCTTCTTTACAGGTAGTTCTATAATTTCAGTTATCCTCTGTACGATTTGTTATCATTAGAAAAGCCTAAAAGTTAGGACTAGAAATTTTGATATTTCTTTTACATAGCATATGTATATGAAAATCAGTAAAATCTTTAAGATTATCAAAGAATTATGTTGATACTTAATAGCAGCTGCATTGGATCAATGAGTCATAATACTTGTTACCCAGAGCATATTTATTTTGAATAAATTAGTGACCAAAATTTATTCTACACATTTCTTTGAAATATAAAAATTAATGAAAGCTTTATTCATTTATCATAAAAGCTTTATTCATTTAGATTCTGAGACTCAATCTATATGAGTTATATGAAGTTCTTCTACCATGACTAAGTAAGTAAGCATTCAATATAATTATCAAACTTCTGAACTCATTTATTAAATTTTAAATTAGGCTTTAACAATGTATTTAGATTTAGACCTAAGTAGAAGTATATCCGTAATGTGTATAATTCTCTTCCCCAAAACCCATGAGTTGATATCTGTAATGTGTATCCGTAATGTGTATCCGTAATGTGTATTTAGATTTAGAACTAAGTAGAACTAAGTAGATTTAGATTTAGCGATTAGAAAAAATCCCTAATACTGTACACGGTTCATTTTTTTCTGTAGAACAAAAAAAAAAAAAAAAAATGGAGAAGAACACGCAGCAATTTATTTACCTGTGGTTCGAGAATTTTGGAGAAGAACTTCAACCCACCACGGTAAGTATTCAAATTTCAGATCTGGGACCGGGACTGGGACCAATGTGTATTGCTTTTGCTTTTAATTAGTTTTTATTTTTAATTAAAGTTTAACCATGGTAGGTTAAAGTAATAAAAATAAAAAGCAAAAAAGCACTCAGCGAAAAATGTTGGACGAAAATAAAAAACAGAAAGCAGAAAAGTAATACAGCCCACGTGTCTTGAGCTGATTGGAAAACAGTAAAAACGGGTAGTACCCGTAAGGGTAGCATCGACTAAGCTCCATATATGCCACATGCTTTAATGAGTTTGATTTTATTCTATAATTAGTTTTCTCTCTCTTGTAGGACAAAGAATAAGTGACAATGACTATGAAGGATGGACAATTCGTGCGTAAGGAAATCTGGACGTTCTAAAGATGATCTAATGAGGATTTGGACAGATACACCACAAGATCTTTGAAGATTTGGAAGATCGGCTATTTTAGGAAAGTCGTGTTCTTACACCAGACTGGGCACACAAGATTTCCATTAGAAGCTCAATTATGAAGATTCCCAAATCACATACACGAATTCTACATCAAGAAAACTTTTTATTAATGAAGGATTTCGTCCAAATCAGAAAGGAAATAATTGAGATGGAAATTGACTCCTAAAAGGAAAAGAGAAACTTGTCAAGACGTCTTACCTTAAGGAGATTGTATATAAGCCTACTCAAATAATCAATTAAAGACAAGAAAGCTGCTACAATAATTGAGTTCTTCATTCATCATCTTCAATTGAGTGTTTGAGAGTTTTTTATTCTTTTTATTTTGTTCGTCATAGCACTTCAACGTTCTTACATTGTTGACGAATTGAGTTTTTTTAGTTTCTTTTTCTTTTTACAAACACTTTTTGAGTGCTTAGGGATTAAGTATTGGTTTTGCTCGAAGGATTCGAGTGTGTAAAGTCCACGGGACGAGGCAGAGAAGTAATTGATAGGATCGGGTATAGTGTTGGCTAGACTAGGAGGGAGTCCAAGTTGAGTACGTCCAAGTTGTATTTTTTGGGACAAAAAATCGATTTATCAATGAAAGAGCTCTGAGGGTTAGTGGGACGCTCCCTGAAGACATATAATTTTTTATATCTCTTCCGCTTTTACATTAATTTTTCTGTGTTGCAACACAATTTCGTAATGCAAAATTTGTGTGTTCTAACACAGTCTGCGTGCTCTATACTCCCCCACCCTCATTTTAATTGGCACCAGAGCAACGTTCTTGTTCTAATCTTAGGATAAAGATCCTTGAGTTTTTGGGTTGGACACCATATTTCACGACGACATGTCAGTTTCATGCCCTTCATACCTCAATGGATCAAACTAAGGATATTTGAAGTCCACGATGACAAGTTTTCTATGGTCCTTGGGTAAAGGGACTTGGCAAATTATCGAGACTGGTCGGTCAACACTTTTGATGGAAAAATCACCCTAAAAAAGAATGAAGGATCCTCGTCTTTTGATGTTGGTCCTCGCGTTCTTGTTGAAAAAATCGAGAGATATTTGGTATGATACGGATAAGCAAGCTGAGGAAGCATATTTTTGTGCTCTTTATGCAATAATGGCTACCGGTTGACCCAACTCGTCACAAGATGATCATCCAGTGCACCACAACACGTGATGCATGGAAAATTCTCGAGAGGCAATTTGAAGGTACCAACGTCGTGAAGTCATCCAAGCTACAAAGGATCATCACGGAACTCGATGAAATCAAGATGAGAGAAGACGAGACTATAGATATGTACCAAAAGGTTCTCATTAGCTTTTTGGTAAGGTTCTCATTAGCTTTTATACAGCCTCTCATGAGCCATTTGATGCTGATTCAGGTATGTGTTCTTTACACGTATAATTCTCATAGTGATTCTGATGATTCTTGAGATGGTTCTGTTGAAATAGACATGGAAACAGATAAGCTTGCATTACAGACGTGCGTCAAATCTGGAAAAATGGTAAAAAGCTACAAGCTCAAGTCGAGGTGTTCCAACATCGTTTTGCAGAGCATGAGAAAGAGATTGCCTACTTAAAGGAAGAACTTTAAAAAGCTGGCGTGATGAGTGGCGAACTGAATGATAAACTGACCAGATCTTATGTTCCTACTAGCAAGAATAAACATAAGCTGGGCGAATTTGTTTCCAAAATCACGATGTTAGAGCACGAACAGAAATTGTCCAAGCAGATATGTGATGAAAAATATTTTGTCATTAAGTCTCTACGTAGTGAAGTGTTTGCCTTGCATAGAACTATATGTGAAATGGATTATGATATTGCGGCCCTCAAATGTTAACTTGAACGGGTTATGGAAGAACATGTGAGCCTCCAAAGTCATTACATTGAAATTGAAAAGAACTTGAGCAAGAATGAATAGGTGGTCAAGATGATCAATAAGCCTAAAGTTCCTTACTCGGATGTTCAAGACCATAGCAAAAGGTTGAAAGGTAAAGGTGTCGGAAACCAATCTTCTAACCCAAAAGGTAAATCAAGTACTAGTTCACATGGTAAGTCCTTTCTAACTTTTGTGAAAGAAGGTTTCAACACTGACGATAAGGTTGATCAGGTTTCTGTGAAAGAACATCGTAAACGTTCTGTGAAAAAATTCATTCTTACTTGTCATTGTTGTGGTGTTCCTGGTCATATTCATCTTAGATGCTATAGGATGCTTAATTATTTGAATGCATGAATGATTAATGATAAAGCCCAGCTGGTGTTCCAATGAAAACACCAAAACTGAAGGTTGACGTAAAGAACCATAAGCAACAAAAAATTAGGGTTCTTAAAAAGAATCATACTTATCTTTCATCTCTGTTTGCTTCAAAATCCGCTTCTAATTATGATTGATGTTTGATGTTCTAGGCACATGACGGGTGTTAAATCAAATATGATTGATGTTATACTTGTGTCTAATGGTTCCGATTCTGTCAATTTTGGTAACTGTGCTTGTAATAAAGTTGTAGGAATTGGATATTTGAACATACATGGTCTTCCTAGACTTGATAATGTTTTGTTGGTTGAGAACTTGGCTGTTAATTTTTTTAGTGTGAGTCAGTTATGTGATCAAAGCGTTTCTGTGAGTTTCACTTTGAATGATTGTTTGATTTATGATAGGAATAACAATTGTGTTCTTAAAGTGTTTAGATCACACGATAATTGCTATTTGATTGACTATATTGTTGTTGACTCATGTGACACGTGTTCTAGTATTGTTAGGTATTATGATGCTATTAGGGTTATGAATTACGTTGATCAATGGAATACGGTTGACGTATGTTCTTACATCGATCAGAATTTTGTAGCTGAAACTTGTTGTTCAGAAAAGGTGTGGATGAAACAAATTTTTCTTAAATTTGGAACTAAGGTACAGGCCATTGACCATTTCCTTGGCCTTACTTGTGCGGCAAATGTTTCCAAATATTTTGTTCAACATTCTCTTAAGGGTACTAGCATGAGGTGCCACTTTACTAGAAATTTTGGTTGATGATTGATTAATTGTTCAGAAATATGTTTCAGCACATAACCTTGATGCTCAAAGATTTATTTCTCTAAGGAAATCCTTAGGGATGTTCATTCTCTGATTGCTTGTATGTCATTATATTATATTATATTGTATATTAGTACATATATTATATTTGCATTGCATATATGCATATAGGTTATTGCATTAGTCATACTTTGCATTTAGCATTTGATTCACCACTAAGTCATAATTGATATTCTGACTCTTCTGAAAGCAAGTGCGATGTTGATTGTCTTGGATTGATTTCGTGTTCTTGCATACCTTAGGACTTATTTATTTATCTATTAAAAAGAGCTACCATCACACAATGACTCATTGAGAAAGCTAGCACATTTCTCGTTTGCTACGGGATCGACTGTGAAAAGAGCTTCATGAGTAGAGAATGATGTGAAGGGTGAAATCTATTGACAACCACTACACTTAATTGTGTGGAGTTCTTTCCTTGGTGATATAAGGTGGTCATTTTCAGAATCAACGTAGTGAAAAAAGGGTTACATCCGTGGGAACCTTGCTTAAAATCATCGTGCAAAGTAATGGGGTTGAATTTCACTATTGTAGTGATTGTTACTAAGTGAAAACCATGGTGAATAATAATGCATGTGTTCTTACGGTATTTGCATTTTGTAGAAGTTATGACCTGCACTGCATTATATATATATATATATATAATATATATATTTCCGCCTCTGCTTTGTTCCTTTGTGTGTTTATATCACAAAGTTGATTTTTGATCAATTCTTCATCAATCTTGCCTAAGTAGATTAAGAGAAGATTTTATCGACTTTAGTGTTTTTGCATGCGATTTTATTTTATTTTTCATACTGAGCATATATTGCATAAGAATTCCTTCTTTGATTGAATTACTTGGGCATTAAAAAATTGTGAGGGAATTTATTTTTGGATGATAAATTCTTATTCTTTCAAATTTTGAATTAGTTGGACAGATGTGTTAGTGTGTTCGGTTTTGATGAGAATGTTCTTGCTGCATAGTATCCAACTCTTCCCTTGATTTCTTATTTTTTATTTCTTAAACCTCACACATTTTTCATCCTAATATATCTTTATTTTTAGAGCCTGAGAACCTTATTTTTATTTTTGTTTCTCTATGAATTATTCTTTTAACCATTTGTGTTCTTACATCATTTACTAATATGCTTCTGAAACACTTTGGATGATGGAAAACGCCTAGAGAAGAGATGGACAGCATATCATCGATTAGAGATCAATTCAAGCGACGACTTTTGACTTTGGTTATCTTTATTTTTCTCATTCAATGTTCTTACTCGGGGGGGATTTTCTTTTGGCATTTCAGTCTAAAAAGGGGGCTAAATAGGATGTTTAGAAGATATTGGGAATAATGTTCTAGTTGTTTGCTTCTGATTATTTGTGGTTGTTGTTTTTGACATGTTTCTCCAAGATGTAAGAACTTTATGTCTTGTTTGATTATTTTGACTATTCTAACATGGGGAGGTGAATTGATAACTCTGTTTGATTTAGGTTCTGATAGCTTGATGTGTTTTGATTGCTCTGGTTATAGTCTGTTTGTACTATTTTTGTTACGTTTTTTATTGTTATTTTAATATGTTTTTATCCTTATTTTGAGTCATTTAGTTAGTTTTAGAGTGGTTTTATAGTTATTTATGTGTTTTTAATTATTTTAAGTATTTTTGTGAATTATGTGTATTTTTCAGTATTTTTCGTTCGTATTTTAGTTTTTAGTGTGTAGGTTGAAAATCTCGGGAGAACAGGTTTTCGGGAAAAATATGGGAAACTTTGCACTACTGGAAAGAGGAGCTCGTTAGCGACACACATGAAAAAACGAAACTCAATTTCGAGTTAAAACGAGTTAAAACGAGCAAGAACGAGAAAAAACAGAAAAAAATGTGCAGCAACCGACGAGATTGGAGGTCTTGGGAGAACAGGTTTTTGGGAAAATTGTGGGAAATCTTGCAACATTTGATAGAGGGGTTCGTTAGTGACGCGTAGGAAAAAAACGGAACTCAATTCCGAGTACAAACGAGCCCAAACGAGCGAAAACCGTGATGACATGCAAGCTGCCGACATAGTAGTGGCGCTACTACCCAGTAGCGGCGCTACTAGTCGATTTTTGCAGCTGTGATGTTCAAAATAATGAATGTTGGTGTGATGAAGGTGATGGGATGACTCATGCTTTACCTAGAGATGATTTTTAGTTACTTTTAACACCAAAATCTCAGCTATAAATAGAGATGATCATGCTTGTAACAAACACAACGTCATAATTCAAGATAATGTAAATATTTTCCTCTCTTTTCTTTTCTTTTCTTCTCGTGCATGATCTTTGCATGATCTTGTATGTAATTTTTCTTTATGTAGTTGAAGTTCTAGTGATATATTGACGTCAAGTTTTCAATAGTAATCGTAAGTTATCGTAACTTTTTATAAGTACGACGATAGCTTAGGTTATTATTGTTATTTGTATCGATAAACTCACCATGAACTAACTTATCCTAACGGAATAGGGAAATGATTATTTTGGTTCGATGATGATGACCAATTGTTAATTTTTCATATCATTTTGAGTTATACTTATTTTTATGATTTAGTCGATTAAACACCTTCTAAATCTAATTAATTAATTTTAAAACCGAGAGGGGAGAAGTTGATTGACCT
This sequence comes from Striga hermonthica, assembly GCA_902706635.1. NCBI lineage: Eukaryota > Viridiplantae > Streptophyta > Magnoliopsida > Lamiales > Orobanchaceae > Striga > Striga hermonthica. The sequence goes on along the minus strand of CACSLK010020742.1, from coordinate 12,976,534 downwards.
CGGCTCGAAACGGGTAAGCTTGTTCTTAACTGTATTGCTTACGAGTTATTTGGTTCGAAAATATATTAATTTATGTTTATATTCTTGTTACGAAAAGTTATTGAATATGAACCTCTAAATTAGTTATTTATCGAATCACATAACCGAATAATCAATGATTCAAAATTATCGTTAGAACTGAAAATAATTATTTCCTGATTCCCTAACTCTTTTAACATCCTTAACTTTATATCTAACTTTTAATATTAAAAAAGAAGCCATATGATAATTGATTAGAATGTTTAGGATTTATTTTTCTTTTATGTGATAGTAATACTAATTCTAAATTCCGAACAGTCTTCCTCGAGAGATCGACCCGGGAAACTAATCTTTCGATTTGTTACTCGGTAAAAATAAAAATAATTTGCTACAACAAATTTGGCGCCGTTACCGAGGAATGCAAGTAGGATATTTAGTTTTGATATTAATTTTATTTTTGTGTTTCTCTTGATTTTTTTAAAAAAAATAATAATAAAAAAATAAAAAAAAATAAAAAAAAATAACAAAAATATAAAAATAATTATTATTATTTTGTGTATTTTTTTCTCTTGCTTTTGGTGTTTATGTTTTTGTAAATATTGTAACTTGTATTTTTATTGTTTTTCATCTGAAAAAAAAAATAAAAAATGGAGAAGCTTCCATGGACCCGTACAATTATTCCTATGCTGGAGGCTCGTCTCGTGAATACCTTAACAATTACCAAGAGGGGATGTATAGACAATACGCAGAGCCACCTTCTTCGTATCCAAACTATTCAAATTCTTATACTTATGACGGATACTATACATCCTGTGTAGATGACCGTGGATATTCATACCAAACACATAGAGCCGATTCTGGTTCGGGACATGACTATACACCTTATTATAATCCTTTATCTTTGAATTACAATTATCTTCCGTTTCAGGATTGTAATAATTACATAAATTCACTTGAGCCACCTCAGGAAGTTTCGTCGAGCCGAATATACGAGATTATGGTGAAATTGGAGGAGTGCAACCAATCCCTCCTGGCTTCCATGGCCCCTATGCCAGAAAAAGATGAGAGCGAGTTCCTTTCTTCATCCTTTACAACATCCGATTATCACCAAGAGGTCTTGACGAGCACACAAGAGGCACTTGCTAGCCTTGCGTCGATCATTGAGGAGTTTCAAAACTTGAGGTGTATTCCTATTCCATCATTTATTCAAACTACTCTTACAAGGTTAGACTCCAATGGGGTATCCTTTCTCGACTTGGACGCATCTTATATCCCGCTCGATAGATATTTCTTTTTATCTACGGAGATTATTCGACAAAGCACTGGGTTGGAGCAAGAATTTTGAACTATGGTGGATCAAATTACTTCTTTGAGAGAGAATGGCCTCACTCTTGTATATGATGCAACACAAATTCTTGAGAAGAGTGAGGACATTTATGAGCTGGTTATTAAAGAAATTTCTTCTCTTGATGAACCGGACTTGAATTGTACAAAAGGTACGTCAAATTTTTCTTCGGGTGATAGTGCTATGTATTCTAATTTTATTGTTGAGGATGAGAATGTGGAGTCGATTGTGGATGTTGTAAATAGCATGGGCGACAATTCTTTTGAGGAGTTGGTTGTGTCAATCCATAAGTTGGTTAATTCTAACGAATTGGATAGTGCTTGGGAGAATGATTTTGAGGAGGAGAATAAAATTGTGGAAGGTGTTGAGAAGAATGCTAAGTTGGTGTGTGATGTCATGTACCCAAAAGAAGAGTTTATTGATGACTTGACTCTTGAGGTTGGGTGTGACTTGGTTTCTATGCCAATCGGGTGTTCATTTCATGTTATTGAGTATTGTGATCATTTTGAGGAGTTGGGTTTATTTATTCCCATGCTCCCGACTTTTGAGGTAGTTAATGTCACATCCGAGATAACATTTGTGATGACCGGGATTGATTCTATGTGTTCCACTGATATTTTTATATTCCCGGTGGTTGATTGTGTGGCAAAAGATTGTAATGATTTATTTCTTTTCGTGGTGATTGTTAAAAATTGTGTTCAATTTCAAAAGAGCACAACCACGAGAATTTATTTGGCACGCCTTTGTTCGGTTTTGCCAAAGCTGTTAATACTTGAGAATATAAAGGTGTGGCATGATCGTCATCTTTTCTTAGACCCAGGATGATTTCATTCCAGGTTTAGTCAAGCTAATGACGTTAAACAAGTGCTTCTTGGGAGGCAACCCAAGTTATTTACTCCTTCTTATTTACTTTATTTTATGTTGTGTATTTTATTTATGTTGTTTGAATAATGGGAGTTTTGGTGTATTTGTGGTTTGTATAGGCAGGACATATCTATCAGGGGAAGAAGAGGGAGTGAAGAATTTACTCTCGATTACTTGTATTCTCGATGAAGTTTCGGTTTGCACATTTTTTCTCTTTTTAATTTTTAGTCTATTTATGTGATTTCGTGTTTTTCTTCATTTTAGTTTATATAGTTTGTTTCATTTTTATTTTCTCGCATAAGTTTGTGTGTCAACGTGCTTTCTCCTATGCTTTTATTGGTTAAGCAATGAAGACATCGTTTTGTATTAAGTGTGGAGGAAAGGTATTGTATGATTATACAAGTTTAGGCGTAATTTCTTTTATTTTAAGTTTTAATTGTTTTTGTATTGTGTCGATTTCCCCATATGAGACTTGATGTGAGTTTAATAGCTACAAATGATTAAGTGGGTAGTTTGGATTATCGATTTTTTTCATTATTAACTCTCATGAATTATGTGGTCAATGATTTTGATGGTTTTTATAAAATAAAATGATTATTTGTTGGCATTTGAACTCGCATGTAGATTTACGAAATTTTTTTTATCCTTTGATCATTCTTGATTGATGACCTTGATCATAATTTCCTTATGCTCGATTATGTTAACGTGTTATGCTATACACATGGTGTACGTCGTAATTGATTTGTGATTGTATTTATGATGTACTTTTGTGTGCTATACCCTAAAAAAAAAAATTATGAATAAAAATGAGTTCGTGGGAGTTGGAGGATTAGACTCCACTTGACTTGGTTAATATCTTTCGAGATATAAATCGGGTTAATGAGTACGGGAAACCGGCTTAGGAAACTTGGTGACACACCCCAAGGACATACCTAAGTAATAATTGTCTCGACAATTTCCATTTGGAAAAAGTGACTCATATAAAAAATAAAAATAAAAAAATGGAAAAATATAAATGGGGTTTGGTTTACGGTCTTGTTTTATATATTTTAAACGTTCAGTAGATCGGTTTGAATTTTTTGCACGTGATTATTGTAAAAGGAAGTGTGCATTGAGTAAATCCTGATAGAATGACATAGGTTGAGTTTTTGTTTTGTTAAATTTATATGTGAGAACTATGTTTTCATATTTGAGTTTTATTTTGTAAATAACCGAATGATAATGAGAGTTACATAATGTATGTTTGTTAATATTGGACCGTTCGATCTCTCTTTTCGAATCACTTGTTATTTGTTTGCTTGAGGACAAGCAAAGAGTTAAGTGTGGAGGAGTTGTTTGAACTATTTTTGTTACGTTTTTCATTTTTATTTTAATATGTTTTTATCCTTATTTTGAGTCATTTAGTTAGTTTTAGAGTGGTTTTATAGTTATTTATGTGTTTTTAATCATTTTAAGTATTTTGTGAATTATGTGTATTTTTTGGTATTTTTCGTTCGTATTTTAGTTTTTAGTGTGTAGGTTGAAAATCTCGGGAGAACAGGTTTTCGGAAAAAATATGGGAAACTTTGCACTACTGGAAAGAGGAGCTCGTTAGCGACACACATGAAAAAATGAAAATCAATTTCGAGTTAAAACGAGTTAAAACGAGCAAGAACGAGAAAAAACGGAAAAAAAAAATGTGCAGCAACCAACGAGATTTGAGGTCTTGGGAGAACAGGTTTTTGGGAAAATTGTGGGAAATCTTGCACCATTTGATAGAGAGGTTCGTTAGCGACGCTTAGGAAAAAAGTGGAACTCAATTCCGAGTCCAAACGAGCCCGAACGAGCGAAAACCGTGATGACATGCAAGCTGCCGACATAGTAGCGGCGCTATTAGTCGATTTTTGCAGCTGTGATGTTCAAAATAATGAATGTTGGTGTGATGAAGGTGATGGGATGACTCATGCTTTACCTAGAGATGATTTTTAGCTATTTTTAACACCAAAATCTCAGCTATAAATAGAGATGATCATGCTTGTAACAAACACAAATTCATAATTCAAGATAATGTAAATATTTTCCTCTCTTTTCTTTTCTTTTCTTCTCGTGCATGATCTTGTAAGTAATTTTTCTTTATGTAGTTGAAGTTCTAGTGATATATTGACGTCAAGTTTTCAATAGTAATCTTAAGTTATCGTAACTTTTTATAAGTACGACGATAGCTTGGGTTAATATTGTTATTTGTGTCGATAAACTCACCATGAACTAACTTATCCTAACAGAATAGGGAAATGATTATTTTGGTTCGATGATGATGACGAATTGTTGATTTTTCATATTGTTTCGAGTTATACTTATTTTAATGATTTAGTCGATTAAACAACTTCAAAATCTAATTAATTAATTTTAAAACCGAGAGGGGAGAAGTTGATTGACCTCGGCTCGAAACGGGTAAGCTTGTTCGTAACTGTATTGCTTACGATTTATTTGGTTGGAAAATATATTAACTTATGTTTATATTCTTGTTACGAAAAGTTACTGAATATGAACCTCTAAATTAGTTATTTATCGAATCACATAACCGAATAATCAATGATTCAGAATTATCGTTAGAACTGAAAATAATTATTTCCTGATTCCCTAACTCTTTTAACATCCTTAACTTTATTTCTGACTTTTAATATTAAAAAATAAGCCATATGGTAATTGATTAGAATGTTTAGGATTTTTTTTATGTGATATTAATACTAATTCTAAATTCCGACAGTCTTCCTCGAGAGATCGACCCGGGAAACTAATCTTTTGATTTGTTACTCGGTAAAAATAAAAATAATTTGCTACAACAAATTTTGCGTCGTTGCCGGGGAATGCAAGTAGGATATTTAGTTTTGATATTAATTTTATTTTTGTGTTTCTCTTGATTTTTTTTTAAAAATAATAATAAAACAAAATAAAAAAATAGAAAATAAATAAAAATATAAAAATAATTATTATTATTTTGTGTATTTTATTTTCTATTGCTTTTGGTGTTTGTGTTTTTGTAAATATTGTAACTTGTATTTTTATTGTTTTTCTTCTGAAAAAAAAAAAAAAAATTATTGGAGAAGCTTCCATGGTCCCGTACAATTATTCCTATGCTGGAGCCTCGTCTCGTGAATACCTTAACAATTACCAAGAGAGGATGTATAGACAATACGCAGAGCCACCTTCTTCGTAACCAAACTATTCAAATTCTTATTCTTATGACGGATACTATACATCCTGTGTAGATGACCGTGGATATTCCTACCAAACACATAGAGCCGATTATGGTTCGGGACATGACTATACACCTTATTATAATCATTTATCTTTGAATTACAATTATCCTCCGTTTTAGGATTATAATAATTACATAAATTCACCGAGCCACCTCAGGAAGTTTCGTCGAGCCGAATATATGAGATTATGGCGAAATTGGAGGAGTGCAACCAATCCCTCCTGGCTTCCATGGCCCCTATGCTAGAAAAAGATGAGACCGAGTTCCTTTCTTCATCCTTTACAACATCCGATTATCACCAACAGGTCTTGACGAGCACACAAGAGGCACTTGCTAGCCTTGCGTCGATCATTGAGGAGTTTCAAAACTTGAGGTGTATTCCTGTTCCATCATTAATTCAAACTACTCTTACAAGGTTAGACTCCAATGGGGTATCCTTTCTCGACTTGGACGCATCTTATATCCCGCTCGATAGATATTCCTTTTCATCTACGGAGATTATTCGACAAAGCACTGGTTGGAGCAAGAATTTTGAACTATGGTGGATCAAATTACCTCTTTGAGAGAGAAAGGTCTCACTCTTGTATATGATGGAACACAAATTCTTGAGAAGAGTGAGGACATTTATGAGCTGGTTATTAAAGAAATTTCTTCTCTTGACGAACCGGACTTGAATTGTACAAAAGGTACGTCAAATTTTTCTTTGGGTGATAGTGCTATGTATTCTAATTTTATTGTTGAGGATGAGAATGTGGAGTCGATTGTGGATGTTTTAAATAGCATGCGTGACAATTCCTTTGAGGAGTTGGTTGTGTCTATCCATAAATTGGTTAATTCTAACGAATTGGATTGTGCTTGGGAGAATGGTTTTGAGGAGGAGAATAAAATTGTGGAAGGTGTTGAGAAGAATGCTAAGTTGGTGTGTGATGTCATGTACCCGAAAGAAGAGTTTATTGATGACTTGACTCTTGAGGTTGGGTGTGACTTGGTTTCTATGCCAATCGGGTGTTCATTTCGTGTTATTGAGGATTGTGATCATTTTGAGGAGTTGGGTTTATTTATGCCCATGCTCCCGACTTTTGAGGTAGTTAATGTCACATCCGAGATAACATTTGTGATGACCGGGATTGATTCTATGTGTCCTACTGATATTTTTATATTCCCGGTGGTTGATTGTGTGGCAAAAGATTGTAATGATTTATTTCTTTTCTTGGTGATTGTTAAAAATTGTGTTCAATTTCAAAAGGACACAGCCACGAGAATTTATTTGGCATGCCTTTGTTCGGTTTTGCCAAAGCTGTTAATACTTGAGAATACAAAGGTGTGGCATGATCGTCATCTTTTCTTAGTCCCAGGATGATTTCATTCCAGTTTTAGTCAAGCTAATGACGTTAAACAAGCGCTTCTTGGGAGGCAACCCAAGTTATTTACTTCTTTCTTATTTACTTTATTTTATGTTGTGTGTTTTATTTATGTTGTTTGAATAATGGGAGTTTTGGAGTATTTGTGGTTTGTATAGGCAGGACATATCTATCAGGGGAAGGAGCGGGAGTGAATAATTTACTCTCGAATACTTGTATTCTCGATGAAGTTTCGGTTTGCACACTTTTTCTCTTTTTAATTTTTAGTCTATTTATGTGATTTCGTGTTTTTCTTCATTTTAGTTTATATAGTTTGTTTCTTTTTATTTTCTCGCATAAGTTTGTGTGTCAACGTGCTTTCTCCTATGCTTTTATTGGTTAAGCAATAAAGACATTGTTTTGTATTAAGTGTGGAGGAAAGGTATTGTATGATTATACAAGTTTAGGCGTAATTTCTTTTATTTTAAGTTTTAATTGTTTTTGTATTGTGTCGATTTCCCCATATGAGACTTGATGTGAGTTTAATAGCTACAAATGATTAAGTGGGTAGTTTGGATTATCGATTTTTTTCATTATTAACTCTCATGAATTATGTGGTCAATAATTTTTATGGTTTTTATAAAATAAAATGATTATTTGTTGGCATTTGAACTCGCATGTAGATTTACGAATTTTTTTTATCCTTTGATCATTCTTGATTGATGACCTTGATCATAATTTCCTTATGCTCGATTATGTAAACGTGTTATGCTATACACATGGTGTACGTCGTAATTGATTTGTGATTGTATTTATGATGTACTTTTGTGTGCTATACCCTAAAAAAAATTATGAATAAAAATGAGTTCGTGGGAGTTGGAGGACTAGACTCCACTTGACTTGGTTAATATCTTTCGAGATATAAATCGGGTTAATGAGTACGGGAAACCGACTTAGGAAACTTGGGGACACACCCCAAGGACATACCTAAGTAATAATTGTCTCGACAATTTCCATTTGGAGAAAGTGACTCATATAAAAAAGAAAAATAAAAAAATGGAAAAATATTAATGGGGTTTGGTTTACGGTCTTGTTTTATATTTTTTATACGTTCAGTAGATCGGTTTAAATTTTTTGCATGTGATTATTGTAAAAGGAAGTGTGCATTGAGTAAATCATGATGGAATGACATCGATTGAGTTTTTGTTTTGTTAAATTTATATGAGAACTATGTTTTCATATTTGAGTTTTATTTTGTAAATAACCGAATGATAATGAGAGTTACATAATGTATGTTTGTTAATATTGGACCGTTCGATCTCTCTTTTCGAATCACTTGTTATTTGTTTGCTTGAGGACAAGCAAAGAGTTAAGTGTCGAGGAGTTGTTTGTACTATTTCTGTTACGTTTTTCATTGTTATTTTCATATGTTTTTATCCTTATTTTGAGTCATTTAGTTAGTTTTAGAGTGGTTTTATAGTTATTTATGTGTTTTTAATTATTTTAAGTATTTTTGTGAATTATGTGTATTTTTGGGTACTTTTCGTTCGTATTTTAGTTTTTAGTGTGTAGGTTGAAAATCTCGGGAGAACAGGTTTTCGGGAAAAATATGGGAAAATTTGCACTACTGGAAAGAGGAGCTCATTAGGGACACACAGGAAAAAACGGAACTCAATTTCGAGTTAAAACGAGTTAAAACGAGCAAGAACGAGAAAAAACGGAAAAAAAAGTGCAGCAACCGACGAGATTGGAGGTCTTGGGAGAACAGGTTTTTGGGAAAATTGTGGGAAATCTTGCACCATTTGATAGAGGGTTTCGTTAGCGACGCGTAGGAAAAAACGGAACTCCATTCCGAGTACAAACGAGCCCGAACGAGCGAAAACCGTGATGACATGCAAGCAGCCGACATAGTAGCGGCGCTACTACCCAGTAGCGGCGCTACTAGTATTTTTGCAGCTGTGATGTTCAAAATAATGAATGTTGGTGTGATGAAGGTGATGGGATGACTCATGCTTTACCTAGAGATGATTTTTAGCTATTTTTAACACCAAAATCTCAGCTATAAATAGAGATGATCATGCTTGTAACAAACACAACTTCTTAATTCAAGATAATGTAAATATTTTCCTCTCTTTTCTTTTCTTTTCTTCTCGTGCATGATCTTTGCATGATCTTGTAAGTAATTTTTCTTTATGTAGTTGAAGTTCTAGTGATATATTGACGTCAAGTTTTCAATACTAATCGTAAGTTATCGTAACTTTTTATAAGTACGACGATAGCTTGGGTTATTATTGTTATTTGTGTCGATAAACTCACCATGAACTAACTTATCCTAACGGAATAGGGAAATGATTATTTTGGTTCGATGATGATGACGAATTGTTGATTTTTCATATCGTTTCGAGTTATACTTATTTTTACGATTTTGTCGATTAAACACCTTCTAAATCTAATTAATTAATTTTAAAACCGAGATGGGAGAAGTTGATTGACCTCGGCTCGAAACGGGTAAGCTTGTTCGTAACTGTAATGCTTACGAGTTATTTGGTTCGAAAATATATTAATTTATGTTTATATTCTTCTTACGAAAAGTTATTGAATATGAACCTGTAAATTAGTTATTTATCGAATCACATAACCGAATAATCAATGATTCAGAATTATCGTTAGAACTGAAAATAATTATTTCCCGATTCCTTAACTCTTTTAATATCCTTAACTTTATTTCTAACTTTTAATATTAAAAAAGAAGCCATATGATAATTAATTAGAATGTTTAGGATTTATTTTTCTTTTATGTGATATTAATACTAATTCTAAATTCTGAACAGTCTTCCTCGAGAGATCGACCTGGGAAACTAATCTTTTGATTTGTTACTCGGTAAAAATAAAAATAATTTGCCACAAAAAATTTGGCGCCGTTACCGGGGAATGCAAGTAGGATATTTAGCTTTGATATTAATTTTATTGTTGTGTTTCTCTTGATTTTTTTTTTTAAAAAAATAATAAAAAAATAATAAAAAAATAATAAAAATATAAAAATAATTATTATTATTTTGTGTATTTTTTTTTTCTCTTGCTTTTGGTGTTTGTGTTTTTGTAAATATTGTAACTTGTATTTTTATTGTTTTTCTTCTGAAAAAAAAAAAAAATGGAGAAGCTTCCATGGACCCGTACAATTATTCCTATGCTGGAGGCTCGTCTCGTGAATACCTTAACAATTACCAAGAGGGGATGTATAGGCAATACGCAGAGCCACCTTCTTCGTATCCAAACTATCCAAATTCTTATACTTATGACGGATACTATACATCCTGTGTAGATGACCGTGGATATTCATACCAAACACATAGAGCCGATTATGGTTCGGGACATGACTATACAACTTATTATAATCCTTTATCTTTGAATTGCAATTATTCTCCGTTTCAGGATTATAATAATTACATAAATTCACCTGAGCAGCCTCAAGATGTTTCGTCGAGCCGAATATACGAGATAATGGCGAAATTGGAGGAGTGCAACCAATCCCTCCTGGCTTCCATGGCCCCTATGCCAGAAAAATATGAGACCGAGTTCCTTTCTTCATCCTTTACAACTTCTGATTATCACCAAGAGGTATTGACGAGCGCACAAGAGGCACTTGCTAGCCTTGCGTCGATCATTGAGGAGTTTCAAAACTTGAGGTGTATTCCTATTCCATCATTTATTCAAACTACTTTTACAAGGTTAGACTCCAATGGGGTATCCTTTCTCGACTTGGACGTATCTTATATCCCGCTCGATAGATATTCCTTTTTATCTACGGAGGTTATTCGACAAAGCACTGGGTTGGAGAAAGAATTTTGAACTATGGTGGATCAAATTACCTCTTTGAGAGAGAATGGCCTCACTCTTGTATATGATGGAACACAAATTCTTGAGAAGAGTGAGGACATTTATGAGCTGGTTATTAAAGAAATTTCTTCTCTTGACGAACCGGACTTGAATTATACAAAAGGTACGTCAAATTTTTCTTTGGGTGATAGTGCTATGTATTATAATTTTATTGTTGAGGATGAGAATGTGGAGTCGATTGTGGATGTTGTAAATAGCATGGGTGACAATTCTTTTGAGGAGTTGGTTGTGTCTATCCATAAGTTGGTTAATTCTAACGAATTGGATAGTGCTTGGGAGAATGATTTTGAGGAGGAGAATAAAATTGTGGAAGGTATTGAGGAGAATGCTAAGTTGGTGTGTGATGTCATGTACCCGAAAGAAGAGTTTATTGATGACTTGACTCTTGAGGTTGGGTGTGACTTGGTTTTTATGCAAACGGGTGTTCATTTCGTGTTATTATGGATTGTGATCATTTTGAGGAGTTGGGTTTATTTATGCCCATGCTCCTGACTTTTGAGGTAGTTAATGTCACATCCGAGATAACATTTGTGATGACCGGGATTGATTCTATGTGTTCCACTGATTTTTTTATATTCCCGGTGGTTGATTGTGTGGCAAAAGATTGTAATGATTCACTTCTTTTCTTGGTGCTTGTTAAAAATTGTGTTCAGTTTCAAAAGAACATAGCCACGAGAATTTATTTGGCACGCCTTTTTTCGGTTTTGCCAAAGCTGTTAATACTTGAGAATACAAAGGTGTGGCATGATCATCATCTTTTCTTAGACCCAGGATGATTTCATTGTTTAGTCAAGCTAATGACGTTAAACAAGCGCTTCTTGGGAGGCAAGCCAAGTTATTTACTTCTTTCTTATTTACTTTACTTTATGTTGTGTGTTTTATTTATGTTGTTTGAATAATGGGAGTTTTGGAGTATTTTTGGTTTGTATAGGCAGGACATATCTATCAGGGGAAGGAGCGGGAGTGAAGAATTTACTCTCGAATACTTGTATTCTCGATGATGTTTCGGTTTGCACACTTTTTCTCTTTTTAATTTTTAGTCTATTTATGTGATTTCGTGTTTTTCTTCATTTTAGTTTATATAGTTTGTTTCGTTTTTATTTTCTCGCATAAGTTTGTGTGTCAACGTGCTTTCTCCTATGCTTTTATTGGTTAAGCAATGAGGACATTGTTTTGTATTAAGTTTGGGGGAAAGGTATTGTATGATTATACAAGTTTAGGCGTAATTTCTTTTATTTTAAGTTTTAATTGTTTTGTATTGTGTCGATTTCCCCATATGAGACTTGATGTGAGTTTAATAGCTACAAATGATTAAGTGGGTAGTTTGGATTATCGATTTTTTTCATTATTAACTCTCATGAATTATGTGTTCAATGATTTTGATGGTTTTTATAAAATAAAATGATTATTTGTTGGCATTTGAACTCGCATTACGAAAAAAAATTTATCCTTTGATCATTCTTGATTAATGACCTTGATTATAATTTCCTTATGCTCGATTATGTAAACGTGTTATGCTATACACATGGTGTACGTCGTAATTGATTTGTGATTGTATTTATGATGTACTTTTGTGTGCTATACCCTAAAAAAAATTATGAATAAAAATGAGTTCATGGGAGTTGGATGGATTAGACTCCGCTTAACTTGGTTAATATCTTTCGAGATATAAATCGGGTTAATGAGTACGGGAAACCGACTTAGGAAACTTGGGGACACACCCCAAGGACATACCTAAGTAATAATTGTCTCGACAATTTCCATTTGGAAAAAGTGACTCATATAAAAAATAAAAATAAAAAAATGGAAAAATATTAATGGGGTTTGGTTTACGGTCTAATATTTTTTGTACGTTCAGTAGATCGGTTTGAATTTTTTGCACGTGATTATTGTTAAAGGAAGTGTGCATTGAGTAAATCATGATGGAATGACATAGGTTGAGTTTTTGTTTTGTTAAATTTATAGGTGAGATCTACGTTTTCATATTTGAGTTTTATTTTGTAAATAATCGAATGATAATGAGAGTTACATAATGTATGTTTGTTAATATTGGACCGTTCGATCTCTCTTTTCGAATAAGAGGCATGGAGTCAAGGAGAGGCTCGACCGCGCTCTCTACTCAGAGGCGTGGACGAGGGTGTTTGCGACCACGGTTGTAACGCACCTTCCTCGAATTAGATCCGATCATGCCCCCCTTCTGATTCGTTGTCGGTTCTCTATCTCCCCTCGGCGAGCGTCCTTCTGTTTCCAGAACATGTGGGTCCGCCACCATTCTTACTACGATACTGTTAGAGCCTCTTGGCAGCAGTCTACGCACCTCTATGGGATGCGCAACCTGGAGGAGAAGCTCAAGGGACTCCGCCGCGTTTTGAAGCAGTGGAACTGGATGATTTTTGGTGATATTTCTCAGCGCCTTACTGCAGCTCATACTGCGTATGCGTATGCGGAGGCGGAACGAACCTATGATTTGGATTCTTCGCCAGAGAATAGGTCCGAGATGCGCCGCTGCCATGCTGAGTACCAGCTGCGCCTCCTTATGGAGGAAGATTTCTGGAAGCAGAAGGCTGTTGTGCGCTGGGTGGCTGAGGGGAGCGTAATACCAAGTTCGTCCAGGGATTCGTGAGGCAGAAGCGAGTCAAGTCGTATATCCATAGTGTCGAGGATAACGGGTCATCCGTGACCCAGGAGTCCCAGATACGGGAGTCGGCTA
>CACSLK010020742.1:12929237-12946798 GCA_902706635.1 Striga hermonthica | reverse complement strand
CTCAGGAAGAGAACATGTACGAGGTGGATATTGGCGTTGTGCAGGGCCGAAAGTCATTCTTAAGGACTGGTTTAGGCTCTGCCTTTGTCGAGGCCTATCGCAAGGAAGTCGTCAAGGCTTTCTGCACTTCTCCTGAGTTTCTCGACAAGCTTTGCCCTGCCGCTGTCCAATATTTCGACCATGCTTTCGACGCATGGGAGGCTGTGGTGGCGGGATCCGAGTTTGCTGGGAAACTTGACCGCGAGGCGGTGAAGCGTGCGCTTCCCGACCCTGACGGCTACGAATGCGATCCCTCCCTTCCGGACGACTACCCGTGGTGGTCTGGTCTCAAGGCCAAGACTATCCGAGATGCCAAGCTCTCGTATCAGCTGGAGGCCCCCTTGACTTCTCCAATCCAATCTAACGGGTCCAGCCATGAAGAAGGTCGGGCAGTGACCACCCTCGAGGGGAGCGATGGAGATGCTGTTTCTTAGTTGTACTTTTGGTCTTGTTGCCTTTTATTTTCTGTGACTTTTTCCGTCATTTGTTTTTACTATTTGTTTTTGTCTCGACCTAATTCTTAGATTGTAAAGGTCGAGATGATTTTTGTAATGAACCTATCTTGAATATTATCTTTCGTCTTATTTTGCTTGAGTTGTCCTGTACTCGCGACTTTATAATTTAAATTGGTTTTAATCATGAATTCATCGAGGCTTCACTCATAACTTCGCAGTCGTAAATTTATCGACATCTCATGTGTTGACACTTTTTAGTTAAAATGACAATTTGCAATTATTTGAGTCGACTTTGTATTCGTAGGCTTCGTAGTCCTGCCGAGATTTCGCTCGAGGCATACAACTTTGAAGTTGTTTTAAATCGACTTTGTAGTCGTAGGCTTCGTAGCTCTGCCGAGATTTCGCTTGAGGCATACAACTTTGAAGTTGTTCTAAATCGACTTTGTAGTCGTAGGCTGCGTAGCCTTGCCGAGATTTCGCTCGAGGCATACAACTTTGAAGTTGTTTTAAATCGACTTTGTAGTCGTAGGCTTCGTAGCTTTGCCGAGATTTCGCTCGAGGCATACAACTTTAAAGTTGTTCTAAATCGACTTTGTAGTCGTCTTCCCAACCTGTTGTTTTTCTTTAAAAAAGTTTAAGTGTGCGGATAAGCGCAATAAAATGTAAAAAGACAATCCAATCATCAAACATAACATTCATTTCATTACTGAATTTAATTCGAACGTTTTTCAGTACAAAAAGAGGCTTGAGACTCAGCCTTTAGGCGTAAAAGCGTTTAAGATGGGTCACATGCCAAGATCGAGGCAATTGGCGACCTTCCCCGTCCTCTAGCTCGTATGCTCCTCTCTCGAGAACTTTTGTGACTGTGTAAGGCCCTTCCCAGTTGGCCTCTAGTTTCCCGACATGTTTGAGGGCGTCTGCACGCTTGAGGACGAGATCCCCTTCTTGGAATCGTCTGGTTCGGACTTTCTTGTCGAATGCTGCGCGCATCTTTTGCTTGTATTCAACTGTTCGCAGCCATGACTCTTCTCGTTCTTCTTCAATCAAATCGAGGGCTTCTTTGGCCAGTTCCTCGTTCTTTTCCTGTTCAAAAAATGTCGACTTGTGCGAACTTAGTGAGATTTCTACTGGCAGGAGGGCATCCATTCCATACACCATACTGAATGGTGATTGGCCTGTCGAGCATCTTGGCGTAGTCCGGTATGACCATAAAACGGTGGTTAGCTCATCGATCCAAGCTCCCGATGCCTTCTCTAATCGCTTCTTTAGCCCCTGCAGGATGGTTCTATTTGTAACCTCGACTTGCCCGTTGGCTTGGGGGTGAGCGACTGAAGCAAACCTCTGCTTGATTCCCATTTCAAGGCACCATGCTTGGATTCGCTTGCCCTGAAACTGAGTTCTATTATCTGAAATTAATATCTTCGGGATCCCGAATCGACAGCAGATGTTGTTGAATAGGAACTGGATCATTCTCTCCTCAGTAATTTTTGCTAGCAGTTCTGCTTCGACCCATTTGCTGAAGTAGTCGACTGCGACTACCAGGAATTTTGTTTGCCCGGTCCCCATCGGCAAAGGTCCCACCAAGTCGATTCCCCATTGAGAAAAGGGGATCGGGCAGCTGATTGTCGTCATAGTTTCAGCGGGGGTATGAGGGATCGGGCCGTGATGCTGGCATCTTTCGCACTCTTGTACTAACTGCTCGACCATTCTCCTGATTTTTGGCCAATAATAGTCGGCGCGCAGCACTTTTCCAGCTAAAGCCCGAGATCCGATGTGAGCCCCACATTATCCTTCATGAATTTCCCGCAAAACATAATTTCCTTCGTCTTCAGAAATGCATCTTAAATGGGGTCCGATATATGACCTCTTGTATAACACTCCCTCAATTTCGAAATACTTAGTTAGGTATCTATCGACCCTTTCGGCTTCCTGTTTATCCCCGGTAGGTATTTTTATTTGCAAAAGTTCTCGAATCGTCATCCTCCAATCCTCTCTCTCTTCGACTTCCATAGCTTCGCCCAACACGCTTCCCTCTAGATGCATGGTGGTGATAGAGTTTCCCATCCTCCCATCATTCGAGCTCGCGATTCTCGCGAGCCAATCTGCGCGTTTATTTTCCTCTCGAGGGATTTGCGTTAGTTCAAATTTCTCCAGGCCCTGCACAAGACTTTGGATTTCTTCGACATATTTCATCATTCATTCTTCTTTGATCTCGCAACTTCCCAACACTTGTCCAACAACTAGTTGTGAGTCGGAATGTGCCACAATTTCTGACGCTCCTCCACCAATTGCGAGTTGAATTCCTTTGATTAACGCCTCGTATTCTGCTTCGTTATTTGAGGCCTTAAATCCCATTCTAATAGCAAAGTCCAGTTGCTCGCCCTCGGGTGATACGAGGACGATTCCCAGACCGAACCCTTTGGCCGCTAAAGACCCATCAACGTGCATGATCCATTTCTTTTCTTCTCCCTTGGTACCTTCTTGGATGAAATCTGCCAGGGCTTGAGCTTTTATGGCTCGCCTCGGCTCATACTTAGGGGAATATTCGCTCAGCTCGACTGCCCATTTAACGAGTCGGCCTGATACCGTAGGTCGGCCTAATGTTTCACCCAGCTGGAAGTTCGTCCTGACTACTACCACATGATTCAGAAAATATGGCCTTAGTTTTCTAGCCGTTATCACCAGCGTTAAAGCGGCTTTCTCAATCTCAGAATATCTTGTCTCTGCGCCCTGAAGAACTCGATTGGTGTAATAAATTGGCTGTTGGACACCTCCTTCTTCTCGCAATAACACTGAACTTAGTGATACCGAACCCACAGATATATAAAGCACCAGCTCGTCGCCGGGCTCTGGCTTTGTCAGCAGAGGCAACTCGCCCAAGAATTCCTTCAACTTTTCGAAGGCCATTTGTGCTTCGTCACTCCATGAGAAGGTCGACCTATTTTTGAGTAATCTGAAGAACGGGAAGCTTTTTTCTGCGGCTCGAGCGATGAACCTGCTCAGCCCCGCAATTCGTCCCGTCAGAACTTGCACATCTCTTATATTTCTTGGTGGAGCCATGTCGAGTATGGCTTTCACTTTCTCCTGATTTACTTCGATTCCTCGCTCTGTGACAATATACCCCAAGAATCGTCCGACTTTTACTCCAAAGGCACATTTGTTTGGGTTCAGCTTCATCCCGAACGCCCTGAGGGTTGTGAACGTTTCCCTCAAATTGTCTGGGTGTGAGGTTGAAGCCTTACTCTTTACCAAGATATCGTCCACATATACCTCGATATTTCGCCCAATCTGAGATTTAAAAATTCGATCCATCAACCGTTGGTAGGTTGCTCCAGCATTCTTAAGCCTAAAGGGCATGACGACATAACAGTATGTCCCTTTACTCGTCACGAAACTCACCTTACTCTGATCTTCCGGGAACAATGGAATCTGATGGTATCCCTGAGATGCATCCATCATGCTTAGTAATTCGCAACCAGCCGTAGAGTCGATGAGCTGATCGATTCGTGGTAAGGGATAATGATCTTTTGGGCAGGCCAAGTTCAAGTCCCGAAAGTCGATGCACATGCGCCATTTATTTAACGCCTTTCTTACCATCACGGTGTTGGATATACACTCAGGAAATTGGATCTCTTTGACGTGTCCTGCTCGCAACAACTTATCTACCTCGATTTCAATTGCTTTGTCGATTTCCTCACCATGGCGTCTGAGTCGTTGCTTTACTGGCTTTCTGAGGGGGTCGACGTTGAGCTTATGCTCCATAATAGCGGGGTCGATCCCCGTAAACTCCTCAGAGGTGAAGGCGAAGACATCCCTGAACTCCTTTAGTAGTGTGATGAGTTGGTTTCGCAGCTTGTCTTTTAGATCTTTCCCGACCTTGGTGGTCTGTTCCTTCGTTTCTCCGATTTGTATCTCCATTAGCTCCTCGTGTGGTTTCAGATCACTATTTCTTGGCCTTTTCTTGCTCATTGCCGGCTTCTTTCCCTCAACTTCTGTTTGTTGGTTTGTTTTCACAGCTATCTGGTAACAAGTTCTTGATAGCTTCTGGTCTTCTCGGGCCTCCCCTACTTTATTTCCGACGGGGAACTTCAGCTTCATGTGGTAGGTCGACACTACCGCCTGGAATGCGTTGAGCGCTGGCCTTCCTAGAATCACATTATAAGCCGATTCGACGTCGACTACAACAAACCGCACCACTTTTACTTTCCTCAAATCTCCTTCCCCGAGGACGACAGCGAGTGTGGTTTCTCCTAGGGGTGCGACTTCTGAGCCATTAAATCCAAAAAGTGAGGTGTGCAGGGGTGCAAGCTCGATGTCAAGTTCCATCCGTTTAAGGCAGTTGTAAAAGATCACATTCACTGAGCTTCCCGTGTCGACAAAAATCCTCTGCACTTCATAACCTGATATTTGAGCAGTGATCATTAGAGCGTCATTGTTAGGTCTCTCGACCTCCCCCACATCTGCTGGCCCAAAATTCATCACTGGACCGTTTTCCTCAACTTGTTGCACTTCAATTTTTCCGTGGCAGCCTCGAGCATATGCCTTTCTGGCCCGATTTGAGTCTCCATTAGTCGGCCCTCCAAATATCATATGAATTATTCCTCTTTTCTGAGGGAACTCCTCCTTGTCGGGTGTCCTCGCTCTCTTGCAAGGACTCTTGCTTCTCTCCCTTCTCCGATTGGTTCGATCTCGATCTTTATAAACGAACTCCTTTAGATGGCCTGCTTTGATTAGCCTTTCGATCTCATTCTTCAGGTGCCGACATTCCTCGGTATTATGCCCATAATCCTTGTGGAATCGACAATACAGATCACTTTTGGGCTTTGTTGGTCCATCTTTTCTCGTCCGCTGCCACCTGACTACATTTTCGTGAATTTCTTTCTCCATTACCTCCAATATCCTTGCGCTCGAGGCTATCAGGGGGTATACTGAGCTGTCCTCCATCCCTTTGATCGCCCCTCCCTTTCTGACTTCGGGGATCCTTTCTTTTCTTCCGTCGCAGTTGGTTTCTTATCCTTCTTCTCATCCCGAGACTCAATTTTTGTTTTAGCTGCTTGCAAAAAGTCAGCTTCAGCTTCCTCGACATTCATGTACTTTGCGCACCTTCTTAATACTTCATCAAACGTTCTCCCGGGTCATTTTGCTAAGGAGTTCCTGCACAATCCCAGGAGTAATCCTCGAGTGAGTCCTCCCGACTTGATTTCCTCAGTCGCTGAGGGGACATCGACGCATGCTCGCGTGTATCTTGCTACGTAATCCCTCAATGACTCTCCTTCTTTCTGTTGCATGCCTATCAGGGTAAGGTAAGACTTTTCTTGGGCCTTTACACTTGCAAATTGATTTAGGAAACTCGAACTAAATCCGTCAAAGTCCCTGACGGCTCCTAGGGGTAATTGATGAAACCAGTCTTGCGCAGGCCCTCACAGAGTTGTCAGGAACGCTCGACATTGAACGGGATCATTGTAGCGGTGCAGTACTACCATGTTTTCGAAACTCCTCAGATGTCGAGAGGGGTCAGTCGACCCATCTTACCAGATGTTAAGTTCCCTGAACCCCTGAGGCAGGTCAGCGTCTAGAATATGCTGTGAAAAAGGGTGTCCCCTCGAGCTTCCTGTTTTTCTCCCCTCTACTCTAGCCTGCAAATCTCGCACCTGTGCTAACAACTGCTCCAGGGTGTCGTTCCTCACCTGTGGATTGATAGTCCTGACAGAGGAATCCTCTTCATCGGCTCTCCTATTATGCCTCTCCTGCGACTGCGCTTGCTGTCCGCGCTCCGGGGGTGGTTGTTCATTTTGGGGCTGCTCGACCCTTGCTTGTTCGATCCTGGGCCGCTCGACCCTTGCTTGTTCGACTTGCGTTTGTTTGAGTTGGGCCACTACTGCCTCCGCGATCATTCTCTGCATCTCGCTTCTCGTCATAGTCAGTGTTTGTTCCTCGGCTTGGGGCGGCGGCCTCCCTTCATGTTCGAGCGGTCCAGGTTTTTTCGCCAGGCTTAGGGTCGTCTCGGTTGACTCACGGCCATTGACTTCTCCGCTGGTGTTTTTCATGTGGCTGGTCTCCCCTTGGGTAAGCACAGGGATCTTGACTCCAGGTGGGGTAATAGGCGTTTCTTCTCCCGCACGTCCTCCCGCCGGCGCGTGCATCCCGAACGGTGGAAATCCCAGCACCTGGAGTGGGGGTCTAGGGCAGGGGATCGTCGGTGGCCGCTTATCTGTCCATGCTCCCCTGAAATCTTCATGTAAGTTTCTCTGCAGTCCTTCCTTCTCGGCCATCTGGAACAGATCAGAACTAGGTAAAGAGCTCTTACTTCCTTCAAGAACTCCCCACAGACGGCGCCAAAATGATGGGTCTCCTCTCAGATCTGGAATGAACCGGTGAAAAATCGCTCAGATCTGGAATGAACCGATGGGAATGAGCTCAGATCTGACTCGATAGCCTCCAAACCGTTGCGGAACCGTGAGAACACCTGCAAGAACTCGACGCCGGAGGGGTTTCCGGCGTAGAGCCTCCGACGCTCAAGTCAGTATGTGAAAGAGATGAAGAGAGCTGCTCTGAGAGCAGTAGCAGTAATGGGAAAGAATGTGGAATGAATGGGAGTTAGGGTTTTGGAGTTACCTCAGCTCCTTTATATAGAAGTAAAACATTTACCTGAAGTCCCCAAAACGCCCTGGCCGACTTACTGGAAATGTCCAAAATACCCTGGTTGGTTCGCATTCCGTAAACTTCCTAGTCAGCATCTAGATTCTTCCTTATCTCTGGTAGCTTCCTTCTTATCCTCAACAACTGTCCTCCGATATGTTGAAGTGCACTGGAGTCGTCGAGATCTTATGAGCTTCAAGACCTCCTCAGTCGACTCGGGATATCGACTCGAGTCGACTGGGCCATATTCAATTGTCAGTAGATCCTCACGCGTTTGACCGTCTTCCAAGAGGAAATCCACTTATGCCAGTCGGCATGCGGAAGTCGACTGGGCGAAATGCCTGGACCCTCGACGGGATACCCTTAAAGAATCTGCGGTCAGAGTCGATTTTGCGTAAGTCGACTCGGTAATCTCTGAACCACAATGCTATTGAACCGTTATACGATAGTATGGCTATATCATATCGATAAACTCCCCATGAACTAACTTATCCTAACAGAATAGGGAAATGATTATTTTGGTTCGATGATGATGACGAATTGTTAATTTTTCATATCGTTTCGAGTTATACTTATTTTTATGATTTAGTCGATTAAACACCTTCTAAATCTAATTAATTAATTTTAAAACCGAGAGGGGAGAAGTTGATTGACCTCGGCTCGAAACGGGTAAGCTTGTTCGTAACTGTATTGCTTACGAGTTATTTTGTTCGAAAATATATTATTTTAGTTATGTATCGAATAACATAACCGAATAATCAATGATTCAGAATTATCGTTAGAACTGAAAATAATTATTTCCCGATTCCCTAACTCTTTTAACATCCTTAACTTTATATCTAACTTTTAATATTAAAAAAAAAAAGCCATATGATAATTGATTAGAATGTTTAGGATTTATTTTTCTTTTATGTGATAGTAATACTAATTATAAATTCCGAACAGTCTTCCTCGAGAGATCGACCCGGGAAACTAATCTTTTGATTTGTTACTCGGTAAAAATAAAAATAATTTGCTACAACAAATTTGGCGCCGTTACCGAGGAATGCAAGTAGGATATTTAGTTTTGATATTAATTTTATTTTTGTGTTTCNNNGGATATTTAGTTTTGGTATTAATTTTATTTTTTTGTGTTTCTCTTGATTTTTATAAAAAAAATAAAAAATAAAAAAAATAAAAATTATTATTATTTTGTGTATTTTTTTTTCTCTTGCTTTTGGTGTTTGTGTTTTTGTAAATATTGTAACTTGTATTTTTTATTGTTTTTCTTTTGATTAAAAAAAATATATTATTATTATTACTATTATNNNNAAAAAAAAAATTAGAGAAGCTTCCATGCACCCGTACAATTATTCCTATGCTGGAGGCTCGTCTCGTGAATACCTTAACAATTACCAAGAGGGGATGTATAGACAATACGCAGAGCTACCTTCTTCGTATCCAAACTATTCAAATTCTTATACTTATGACGGATACTATACATCCTGTGTAGATGACCGTGGATATTCACACCAAACACATAGAGCCGATTATGGTTCGGGACATGACTATACACCTTATTATAATCCTTTATCTTTGAATTACAATTATCCTCCGTTTCAGGATTATAATAATTACATAAATTCACCTGAGCCACCTCAGGAAGTTTCGTCAAGCCGAATATACGAGATTATGGCGAAATTGGAGGAGTGCAACCAATCCCTCCTGGCTTCCATGGCCTCTATGCCAAAAAAAGATGAGACCGAGTTCCTTTCTTCATCTTTTACAACATCCGATTATCACCAAGAGGTCTTGACGAGCACACAAGAGGCACTTGCTAGCCTTGCGTCGATCATTGAGGAGTTTCAAAACTTGAGGTGTATTCCTATTCCATCATTTATTCAAACTACTCTTACAAGGTTAGACTCCAATGAGGTATCCTTTCTCGACTTGGACGCATCTTATATCCCGCTCGATAGATATTCCTTTTTATCTATGGAGATTATTCGACAAAGCACTGGGTTGGAGCAAGAATTTTGAACTATGGTGGATCAAATTACCTCTTTGAGAGAGAATGGCCTCACTCTTGTATATGATGGAACACAAATTCTTGAGAAGAGTGAGGACATTTATGAGCTGGTTATTAAAGAAATTTCTTCTCTTGACGAACCGGACTTGAATTGTACAAAAGGTACGTCAAATTTTTCTTTGGGTGATAGTGCTATGTATTCTAATTTTATTGTTGAGGATGAGAATGTGGAGTCGATTGTGGATGTTGTAAATAGCATGGGTGACAATTCTTTTGAGGAGTTGGTTGTGTCTATCCATAAGTTGGTTAATTCTAACGAATTGGATAGTGCTTGGGAGAATGATTTTGAGGAGGAGAATAAAATTGTGGAAGGTATTGAGGAGAATGCTAAGTTGGTGTGTGATGTCATGTACCCGAAAAAAGAGTTTATTGATGACTTGACTCTTGAGGTTGGGTGTGACTTGGTTTCTATGCCAATCGGGTGTTCATTTCGTGTTATTGAGTATTGTGATCATTTTGAGGAGTTGGGTTTATTTATGCCCATGCTCCCGACTTTTGAGGTAGTTAATGTCACATCCGAGATAACATTTGTGATGACCGGGATTGATTCTATGTGTTCCACTGATATTTTTATATTCCCGGTGTTTGATTGTGTGGCAAAAGATTGTAATGATTTATTTCTTTTCTTGGTGATTGTTAAAAATTGTGTTCAATTTCAAAAGAACACAACCACGAGAATATATTTGGCACGCCTTTGTTCGGTTTTGCCAAAGCTGTTAATACTTGAGAATACAAAGGTGTGGCATGATCATCATCTTTTCTTGGACCCAGGATGATTTCATTCCAGGTTTAGTCAAGCTAATGACGTTAAACAAGCGCTTCTTGGGAGGCAACCCAAGTTATTTACTGCTTCTTATTTACTTTATTTTATGTTGTGTATTTTATTTATGTTGTTTGAATAATGGGAGTTTTGGAGTATTTGTGGTTTGTATAGGCAGGACATATCTATCAGGGGAAGGAGAGGGAGTGAAAAATTTACTCTCGAATACTTGTATTCTCGATGAAGTTTCGGTTTGCACATTTTTTCTCTTTTTAATTTTTAGTCTATTTATGTGATTTCGTGTTTTTCTTCATTTTAGTTTATATAGTTTGTTTCGTTTTTATTTTCTCGCATAAGTTTGTGTGTCAACGTGCTTTCTCCTATGCTTTTATTGGTTAAGCAATGAAGACATTGTTTTGTATTAAGTGTGGGGGAAAGGTATTGTATGATTATACAAGTTTAGGCGTAATTTCTTTTATTTTAAGTTTTAATTGTTTTTGTATTGTGTCGATTTCCCCATATGAGACTTGATGTGAGTTTAATAGCTACAAATGATTAAGTGGGTAGTTTGGATTATCGATTTTTTTCATTATTAACTCTCATGAATTATGTGGTCAATGATTTTAGTGGTTTTTATAAAATAAAATGATTATTTGTTGGCATTTGAACTCGCATGTAGATTTACGAAATTTTTTTATCCTTTGATCATTCTTGATTGATGACCTTGATCATAATTTCCTTATGCTCGATTATGTAAACGTGTTATGCTATACACATGGTGTACGTCGTAATTGATTTGTGATTGTATTTATGATGTACTTTTGTGTGCTATACCCTAAAAAAAATTATGAATAAAAATTAGTTCGTGGGAGTTGGATGGATTAGACTCCACTTGACTTGGTTAATATCTTTCGAGATATAAATCGAGTTAATGAGTACGGGAAACCGGCTTAGGAAACTTGGGGACACACCCCAAGGACATACCTAAGTAATAATTGTCTCGACAATTTCCATTTAGAAAAAGTGACTCATATAAAAAATAAAAATAAAAAAATGGAAAAATATTAATGGGGTTTGGTTTACGGTCTTGTTTTATATTTTTTAAACATTCAGTAGATCGGTTTGAATTTTTTGCACGTGATTATTGTAAAAGGAAGTGTGCATTGAGTAAATCATGATGGAATGACATAGGTTGAGTTTTTGTTTTGTTAAATTTATATGTGAGAACTATGTTTTCATATTTGAGTTTTATTTTGTAAATAACCGAATGATAATGAGAGTTACATAATGTATGTTTGTTAATATTGGACCGTTCGATCTCTCTTTTCGAATCACTTGTTATTTGTTTGCTTGAGGACAAGCAAAGAGTTAAGTGTGGAGGAGTTGTTTGAACTATTTTTGTTACGTTTTTCATTTTTATTTTAATATGTTTTTATCCTTATTTTGAGTCATTTGGTTAGTTTTAGAGTGGTTTTATAGTTATTTATGTGTTTTTAATTATTTTAAGTATTTTTGTGAATTATGTGTATTTTTCGGTATTTTTCATTCGTATTTTAGTTTTTAGTGTGTAGGTTGAAAATCTCGGGAGAACAGGTTTTCGGGAAATATATGGGAAACTTTGCACTACTGGAAAAAGGAGCTCGTTAGCGACACACATGAAAAAACGAAACTCAATTTCGAGTTAAAACGAGTTAAAACGAGCAAGAACGAGAAAAAACGGAAAAAAAAAACGTGCAACAACCGACGAGATTTGAGGTCTTGGGAGAACAGGTTTTTGGGAAAATTGTGGGAAATCTTGCACCATTTGATAGAGGGGTTCGTTAGCGACGCGTAGGAAAAAAACTGAGCTCAATTCCGAGTCCAAACGAGCCCGAACGAGCGAAAACCGTGATGACATGCAAGCTGCCGACATAGTAGCGGCGCTACTACCCAGTAGCGGCGCTACTAGTCGATTTTGCAGCTGTGATGTTCAAAATAATGAATGTTGGTGTGATGAAGGTGATGGGATGACTCATGCTTTACCTAGAGATGATTTTTAGCTATTTTTAACACCAATATCTCAGCTATAAATAGAGATGATCATGCTTGTAACAAACACAAATTCATAATTCAAGATAATGTAAATATTTTCCTCTCTTTTCTTTTCTTTTCTTCTCGTGCATGATCTTTGCATGATCTTGTAAGTAATTTTTCTTTATGTAGTTGAAGTTCTAGTGATATATTGACGTCAAGTTTTCAATAGTAATCGTAAGTTATCGTAACTTTTTATAAGTACGACGATAGCTTGGGTTAATATTGTTATTTGTGTCGATAAACTCACCATGAACTAACTTATCCTAACGGAATAGGGAAATGATTATTTTGGTTCGATGATGATGACGAATTGTTGATTTTTCATATCGTTTCGAGTTATACTTATTTTTATGATTTAGTCGATTAAACACCTTCTAAATCTAATTAATTAATTTTAAAACTAAGAGGGGAGAAGTTGATTGACCTCGACTCGAAACGGGTAAGCTTGTTCGTAATTGTATTGCTTACGAGTTATTTGGTTCGAAAATATATTAATTTATGTTTATATTCTTGTTACGAAAAGTTATTGAATATGAACCTCTAAATTAGTTATTTATCGAATCACATAACCGAATAATCAATGATTCAGAATTATCGTTAGAACTGAAAATAATTATTTCCCGATTCCTTAAATCTTTTAACATCCTTAACTTTACTTCTAACTTTTAATATTAAAAAAAGAAGCCATATGATAATTGATTAGAATGTTTAGTATTTATTTTTCTTTTATGTGATATTAATACTAATTCTAAATTCCGAACAGTCTTCCTCGAGAGATCGACCCGGGAAACTAATCTTTTGATTTGTTACTCGGTAAAAATAAAAATAATTTGCTACAACATAGTCCTCACAGTTGTTTTGATAGGAACTCTTCTGATGTTCTTACATTGCAGGTGTTTGAGTAGTCTACTTCCTGATGTTCACACATAGATACTTGATTTGTTGTTTTGAGTTTATTTTGTCGGTTATATTCAAGAAACACGGTTTTCTAACTGAATGCCAAAGGGGGAGATTGTAAGAATATTGGTTTGGCATCGTTCGACAAAGCTAAGTATTTTCCAGAAGATTTTTAATTAAGCGAACAAAATAAATTAAGGGTTAATTGTTAAATAAACCTTAACCTTTTTGCGTTTGGCAATTTTATCTCAATCTTTAAGTAATTGCAATATAATCTCGACCTCAATTCACTTATTGCAAGTCGAACCTAAAACCGGTTGGACCTTCAGAAAAATTGTCAATTTGAAGGCCGTTCGAACAAATCTGAGCTCATATTTCCCGGTTCACTCCAGATTTAGGAGGAGACTCATTACAGGCGGCTTACATTGACGTGAAATTTCGGCTTTGTGCATGAATAAACATTAAATATGTGGAAATCGTCAACTTGCTACGTGGATGACATAAAAATCCGTGTCAATGGAAGACTTGAACACAAAATCGATCCACAAATCCCTAAAATCAATCACTCTACACTCAAATTTGCAATAAGTAAATTGAGGTCGAGATTATATTGCAATTACCCAAAAATTGGGAAAAAATTGTCAAACGCAAAAAGGTTATGGTTTATTTAGCAATTAACCCATAAATTAAAGAGAAGTTTTATATTTATTTACTTGTGAATTATTTAAATTCCTAATATTTATTATTAATAATATATGTTATATATTTATTATAATATGTAGTATAGAATTCTAATCCTTTAGGAGAAGGATTACATAATATATATCTTATATATTTACTTACCATATATACCATATGCTTTAATGAGTTTGATTTTATGACATAATTAGTTTTATCTTTGTTGTAGGACAATGAATAAGTGGCAAGGAGTACAAAAGGATGGTCAATTCGTACATAAAGAATTATGGATGTTCTAGAGAAGATCCAAGGAGGATTTAGAAAGATTCACCACAAGATCTTTGAAGATTTGGAAGACCGGTCATTTCAGGAAAGTCGTGTTCTTACATCAAACTGGGTGTAACACCCCGCTTATCAGAGTAAATTTTTCGCAACTTACTTCGAAAATACTTATAAATTTTTCGAAACCTTCTTAACTCGGGATGCTACTAACTTATCTACTTTAAAAATCTGTTTACTTAAACTTTATCTAACAACTAAGTTAGACATAAATAAAACAGATTTTAAACATTGAACAAATATAAAAAAAACTTAACAGTTCATACAATCAACTTGATAAATCAACCTTTAAAATCACACTTAAAATCACACTTGTTCAAATCTTAAATAAACGTAGCGGAAATCTTACAAGCGTGGTTTACAAACCGAAACCTTATTGAAAATTCTCAATAGAAACTTATTCACATCCACGACCACCACAACTCCTCACACCTGCGCACCGTCTTTAATTCCTGAAAAAAAATGATAATAGTGGGGCGTGAGTACTAATCAACTGTACTCCGTAAAAACCCATACTAAAGTAAACAACAATAATAATATCAATATCATGATCTTTGGTATGTATCTAAGCTTAATCTTTCGGTATCTAACCGATACTTTAACTTGAACTTTGCAACTACCGGTAACATGGGCCGGTTCTCACGTGATCACATTCTGGGGGTCGCCTCCCACAGAACCCAGTCTTGACTGAGCGAGCTTAATACTTTACTTAACTTTATACATACCTCGAACATGGTAATAGCTATTATACTCAATGTAATACCCAGTCTGGGTCCCCACCTTTCTTCTTCGTAAATGTTTGAAAATCGTAAGTGTTGCTCTTCGGTAGCTAACTCCTCAAGCTACATAAAAACAATATACACAAATATACTAAGTACTATGCTCATATACTCAATAAGATATTTTAACCTCAATTGATAACTTATCCGAATTTAAAGAAACGCTCTAATGGTTTTTCTAAAAATCATATTAATTTCGTAATTAAACTGGTATACTTAAACTAAACTGATTTAGCTCAGAAAATACTAAGAAAAATCTCAGATAACTAAAATGATAGTTAAGATTTATACCTCCTCTCGTACTTTCTCAAAAGTACTTATCGCAAATGCTGACTGAAAATGGTTGTCCGCTTAATTTCTAAACTCATGCTCTTTTTCCTCTTCTCAGTTGTTGTTTCGGCTAAGTGAGGGAAATTTCTCTTATAAAATCTATGTAATGGACTTATGAAAACCTCTCTCCACTAACATGCCATGCATTTATAGGCAAGATGAATATCGTGAATTATAAATCACATCTTATCACAAACTAAACTATATACACATGAGTGGAGTTTATACAATAGTTTTCTCTTTTAATTCTCCACACGTCTCTACATAATGCTTAGGTGTAGATTAATTTAACTTAATCATCACATAAGTGTCACTCTCCAGACATTAATCATGATAATTGCTAATTTCATACTTCAAGTGTCATCCTCCAAAAATTAGCTATGTAAAAAGGATAATTGTGACCCAAAAACATTTTAAATTTGGAACATTATTTACTTAGTTTGGACACAACATTAAAACTACACGCAAGGATGGTGGAGACATATGATTTCTTTATAAATCACATTATAACACATGACAACTATATAAAGCTTAAGCATAGCGTGATTAAATTCTCTTGATCAAAAAAGTCCATCCATCACTTTCTCCCAAACTCAATTATGACAGAAAGATTGTATAAAAATATACAAAGCTTGCCACCCACTTTACTTAAATAAATCAATGTTACATGACTTTATTTTAAATTGATTTATGGGTGGTATTTTTCAAGATTTTAGAGCACTAAAGACATGATATGGTGGTCTGGTGGGTTCTACAAGGAAAAGTGCAGAAAATTTGGTTGACCACAACATAACAAAATTGAACTCAACAATATCTTATAGACACGACACTTTTACTAGCTCTAGTGGAATTCCTTGAATAGAATTTCTTCTTTAATTGGCCATAATGTGATTAAATCCTAATACTCACTTCAACGTATTAATCTTGGCTAAAGAAAATTCTAATAAAAATGGCACAAAACTCAACTAAGGTTGCATATAACTCGGGTGACTCGGACCGAACTTGTTTGATTCCGCTCTTTCTCGGTCTTGATTATCTCTACAATTTGAAATAATTAATCTCGTACTAATAAATCCATTTATAAAATAAATAGATCGGAATTAATTACCGAAATTAACTCATTTACTGAATAAACTTAACTGAATATATTCTCGACATAAAATCAAGTTTATAAACGAATATAACTGATCTCTAACTAGGAATAAGTAATTTAGTTAACGCTTGGAACTAAAATAATTACTTTTATTAATTACTGAATGAGATATTACACTGGGAACAGAAGATTTACATTGGAAGCTCAATTCTAAAGATCTCCAAATCACATACGTGAATTCTATATCAAGGAAACATTATTAATGAAGGATTTCGTCCAAATCAGAAAGGAATCAATTGAGAAGGAAATTGACTCCTAAAAGAAAACGAAGAAACTTGTGAAGATTTTTTATCTTAAGGAGATTGTATATAAGCCTACTCAAACAATCAATTGAAGACAAGAGAGCTGCTGCAATAATCGAGTCCTTCATTCATCAACTTCAATTAAGTGTTTGAGAATTTTTTATTCATTTTATTTTGTTCGTCACAACACTTCAACGTTCTTACATTGTTGACGAACTGAGTTTGTTGAGTTTTCTTTTTTTTTTTTCTTTTTACAAACACTTTTTGAGTGCTTAGGGATTAAGTACCGAGTTTGCTCGAGGGATTCGAGTGTGTAAAGTCCAAGGGACGTGGCCAGAGAAATAATTGATAGGTTCTGGTATAGTATTGGCTAAACTAGGAGGGTGTAACACCCCGCTATGTCAAAGTTTTTCAAAATATTTAAGTTGTGAAATACTGATTCGGAGTGCTACTATAATACATGACTTTGCTTTTAAATCCAAAATTTTTGTTTTTAAGAAAACTGACTAACAGTCTGATAACTGGTTATCGGATCAAAAGGACTAAGTTTAACAAACAATGAAAACTCAGCGGAAACCGTAGCGGCAAAACATGTAAATCCTACTACGGGAGATAGTAATAGCCCGCTCGGCATAATTTGAACTTTATAAGCATAAATCCTGCATAATTCAAACTTTATAAGCATAATCCTAAACTGGCCGTCATCTCACACCTCCGGTCCGACTCCATGACCTGAAAGAAAATGATAAACATGGGACGTGAGCACTAAAGTCCACTGTGCTCCGTAGAAACTCATACTAAAGTAAACAGTGAAAATAATTGCAATATCATGATCTTGGCATATACATAACTGAACTGAAACCGGTACTGAATAAGCATGAACTTATAATCATCAACTGACTGATATCTGAACATACTAGCTAGCATAAAAATGTCAAACACCATGTGCACACTCTAGTGGGCAGACTAAGGCCACTAGAACCCAGAATGGACCAGCGACCATTCCAAGCAGATACTGACTGATAATACATACCTCAAACATGGTAGAGTAATTATAATCAATGTAATACCCAGTCTGAGTCCCCACGTGATCCGTTGAAATAAAAGGT
>CACSLK010020742.1:12872166-12895795 GCA_902706635.1 Striga hermonthica | reverse complement strand
AGTGGCCCATTCCACGTCTAAGGTGCCCCAAAATGCGGCCAACAAGGTCCAACAGCCCCACTTTGTGCTTAAATTAATTCGAGGTGATTCAACGCGGGCGATAAGATAATTTGAGCTAATATTTTCATGATGGAGGTATGTCTCTTATTTGAATTGAGAATGGAGGACTTCTAAATTGGTGAAAATGGGCAAATTATTGATTTAAATTTGAAAATTTGGGGACTTGGAGATTTAAATTGGTGAAGATGGTGAACATATTGGACTTATTTGTGGAAGCAATATTAATTTATTTGCGGAATTGTTTGGAGTATTCGTGGATAATTATGTGATATATTCATGGATATTACTTGATTTGATCGAGGCTATTTGATTATTCATGGAGTATTGCTTAATTTGCTCGAGCGATTATCGGATTTATTTATTTGTGGATGATTATTTGATTTGTTCGAAGAATATATTTGACTTATTTGAAGGATTATTTGATTGTGAAAATATTTAATATATTCATGGAGGATTATTTAATCTGCTCGTGGAAATATTGGTTTGCTCGTGAAGATATTATTTGTGGAGCAATATTTGATTTATTCGTGGAATTGTGTGGATTATTAGTGGAGAGTTGCATGATTTATTCGTAGAGATATCATTTGATTTATTCGTGGATATGGTTTGATTTGTTCGAGGAGGTATTAGTTGATATATTTGAGGAGAATTATTTGATTCGTTTGAGGAATTATGTGATTTATTCGAGGAGACTATTTGATATATTCGTGAGGATTATTTGACTAATTTGTGAAGCATTATTGGATTTGGCTGAGGGGAATTATTTGACTTGTTCAAGGAAATATTTGATTTATTTATGAAAGATTATTTGATTTTATCATGGATCTCATTGGAGTTATTTGTGGAGTATTATTTGATTTATCATGGAGCTTATTTGATTAATTCGTGGAGATTATGCGATTTTTTCGTGGAAATTATTTGACTTATTTGAGGCAATTATTTGATTTATTCGAGAAGATATTATTTGATTGTTCGAGAGATTATTTGATTTGTGCATGGATACATTTTATTTTATCGAGGAATTATTGGATTTATTTTTGGATGATTATCTGATTAGCTCGAGGGATTATTTGATTTTCTCATTGATATATTTGATTGAAAATAAATGCGGAGCGTGATTTTGAATTGAGGATACTTTAGGATTGTGTTTATCGTGTTTTTGGTGCACTTATCGATGAACTCGAGGAGATGGATTAAATTTATATGATTTGATATCTTGATATATCCGGAGCCTTTGATTTGGATCTTCGTGTGAAAGTATGAATTTTGTATGTCATTGCTCGAAAATGTTTTAAATCGAGGAGATGGGGATTTTTGTATTTGATCTATTGTTTGTCCTGCATGGAGCATTGCACAATTGATGACATGAATATAATGTGGATAATGATATCTCTGTGAATTCTTGCCGAGGAAACAACGAAATAACATGAGTCGGGACAAGCTATGGTAGACGAGCTGGAGAGTTTCAAGGACAAAATAAACGATAGCGATAGCGCCAATCGTCGATGGTAATTTTAAAGGAAGAATCGTAATCTTTTGGAGAGGTATGATAGTGGCATTATCGAACTTCAGGTATAAACTTTTGTGAGCGGTCAAGCTCGACCGACGCAATTTATTGAAACATTGAGTCTCTTAGCATACTTTTTTAGAGAAATGTTCATTTTCTTTGGATATTCTGGGTGAAATATTTCTAGATTGTGGTGTATATGGATATGTTTAGAATTATTATCCAGGTGACTAAATAAAGGCCGAAAATGAGGTGTTCGTGGAGGCTCGAACAAAAATCTGGCATGACTAAGGCCTTCAGGCTGGCCAGTTTCGAGTCTTCATGAGTACGGAGCTCGATATTGGGAGTAATTCATCTCAACTTTCATTTGGTGCATTCGTTTAATGGTCATTTGTAGCTGCAGAGTATGATTTATCGTAATTGTTTGTTGAATTCATGGTTGTGTGAAAATTCTGGTCGACTGTACATTGGAGTGGGTGTTTATGTGATTGCATATCGTGTTAAAGTGGGTTTCATGTAAATTGAGGTGTGGTATAAAACCATGTGGACCAACGTGATTGCCTTGATTTATTAATCTCTTGTCATGGTTGCTATCGGGATTGCAAATGGGATGATGTGGATAAAATACGACTAATGAAATTGTTGAATTCTTGCTGAGGAAAATACATGAACAGGAGGATTGGCTATCTACGTACACTGCATTGTGGCAGTGAGGAGTGGACAGCGGGAAGTGAACGATAACACAGGTCGTCATGCACGAACATGAAAGGGAGGTCAAAAAATATACTTGATTTATTTTATTTTGTTCGATATAACTATGCATTTGATGAGGCTAATGAGAATGATCGATTACTATTCTATCTCGTGGTGTTTGGTGTGTCTTCTTGTCGACTTCAGTGGCGGGTCGAAGTGTCCGATCAGTTCGAAAGGGAAAAATCCACCATGACTAAGGCCTCCGGGCTGGGTGGTCGCATGTATCGACCACTCCTTCGAGGGTGGGCATGTGTTCGAAGACAACAAATCCACCATGACTAAGGCCTCGGGGCTGGGTGGTCGCATGTATCGACCACTCCTTCGAGGGTGGGCATGTGTTCAAAGACAAAAAATCCACCATGACTAAGGCCTCCGGGCTGGGTGGTAGCATGTATCGACCACTCCTTCGAGGGTGGGCATGTGTTCGAAGACAAAAAATCCACCATGACTAAGGCCTCCGGGCTGGGTGGTCGCATGTATCGACCACTCCTTCGAGGGTGGGCATGTGTTCGAAGATAAAAAAATCCACCATGACTAAGGCCTCCGGGCTGGGTGGTCGCATGTATCGACCAATTCTTCGAGGGTGGGCATGTGTTCGAAGACAAAAAAATCCACCATGACTGAAGCCTCCAGGCTGGGTGGTCGACTCTAATGTTGGGTCGTTGAAGATATGGAGCTTATTGGAGACCTCAGAAGCAGGTCGAGGATCTTTACATGGTTTTGATTTTGTCGAATTCATTTTTCGACTTCAAGGGATGGTAAATGGGATTCATTACGGATATAGCCCGAGCAGACCTCGGTGGCAGGTCGACGATCCTTATTTGATTCAGTGACAGGTCGATAGTATTCATGATGGCTCGAGCAGGTTGATGATCCCTTATTTCATTCTGATTTTGTCAAATTTATTTTTAGACCTCAGTTGCAGGTCGAGATGGTACTTGTTATTGTTCGAGCAGGTTTATGGATTTATTGGATTTGGTTTTGTTGTATTTGTGTCGTTAATCCCAGTGGCGGGAGTTTATTGTGGATAGTTTGAGCAGATGGAGGGTCTTATACGGTTTGGTTATGCTATATTTGTGATTTTGATCTAGGTGGCAGGTCGATCAAATGCGTTACCGGATATGTTGAGCCTGGGAAGGTCAATCAAACTCGTTATGGATAGTTCAAGCAGTGTGGCAGATAGAGGAGGCTCATTTCGAGCAAACTCAGGGATTCATTACAGATAGATCGAGCAAACCTCGGTGGTAGGTCGAGTATATTCATTATGGCTTGAGCAGGTTGATTGCGTTTTATTTGATTATGGTTCTGTCGAATTGATTTTTCGACTTCAGTGGCGGGTCGAGTATATTCATTATGGCTTCAGTAGGTTGATTGCGTTTTATTTGATTATGCTTCTGTCGAATTGATTTTTCGACTTCAGTGGCGGGTCGAGTATATTCATTACGGCTCAAGCAGGTTGGTGGTTGATTTATTTTTCAAAGGAATATACAACAGGCTTGAATCTTAAACTTTGAACTGAGGGGCGATAGGACGAGGTGGTATAAGGGAGCTCGAACATGGTGACCGAAACACAACGGACGTAAATTCACCTTTTCAAATTCAAGACTTCAGGGAGTGGTCATTTAGTTCTTGTTTTTCGACCTCAACGGTCTCTCGATTCTCGGCGTTCGACCTCAGAGGCAGGTCTCTCGATTCTCGATCCTCGATTCTCGGCGTTCGACCTCAGAGGCAGGTCTCTCGATTCTCGATCCTCGATTCTTGGCGTTCGACCTCAGAGGCAGGTCTCTCGATTCTCGATCCTCGATTCTCGGCGTTCGACCTCAGAGGCAGGTCTCTCGATTCTTGATCCTTGATTCTCGGCATTCGACCTCAGAGGCAGGTCTCTCGGTTCTCGATCCTCGATTCTCGGCTTTCGACCTAAACGGTCTCTCGATGCTCGATTTTCGATTTTCGACCTCAATGGTCTCTCAATTCTCGACTTTCGACCTAAACGGTCTCTCGATGCTCGATTTTCGGTTTTCGACCTCAATGGTCTCTCGGTTCTCGGCTTTCGACCTCAACAGTCTCTCGATTCTCGGCGTTCGACCTCAGAGGTAGGTCTCTCGATTCTCGATTCTCGGCGTTCGACCTCAGAGACAGGTCTCTCGATTCTCGGCTTTCGACCTAAACGGTCTCTCGATTCTCGGTGTTCGACCCTAGTGGTGGGTCACTCGATTTTTTATATTAGTGGTCATTCGGTATTCATTTGGGGTCCCGATGCTCACTTGGAGGATTGATAACTATTTGGTGGTCGAGGATTTATTTAAATGGTAACCTCAGTGGCAGGTCGACGGAAACAATCCGAAGAGGAATTTTCACTCTTGGATCGAGTCATGCTTACTCGACCAGAGTGGGGAGGATTAGATGATATAGGATATTATACTGGACCCGGTTTAGTGGATAAAGCGGATACATATTATACTAGACCCGGTTTAGTGGATAAAGTGGATACATATTGGAGGATAAGCCCTCTAAGACATCTAAGCCCAACGATAGGAGTCAAGCCCAACTTGGGCCCAAAAGGTATACTCCCCTTATAAAAGGGGGCCAAGGTACCTCATATTCTCATTCTCTCTATTGATTACATTACTACACTTACTCTCTCTTGAGCTGAGCACTGACTTAAGCATCGGAGGCCCGACGTCGGGGTCACCCCGGCGTTGGGTTCTGCAGGTGCGGAGGCCGTTCGAGTTGAAGGAGCCGGGTGAAACTTATTCACTTCAACGTCAATACTGGATTAGTTAATCCCGAACATACTAAGGTCCATTTATTAAATAAACAGACTGAGATTAATTACTAGAACTGGCTCGGTTAATCCATAAAATTAACCGGATACTCTTCGACTTGACGTCGAATTTGGAATTTACCTTAGCTGAATAACTTAATCTTGAACATTGACATGTTTATTTATTAAATAAGGCTAGCTTATATTTCAAAGCTAGTATTTTTTTCTTATTAATAAAATTTGGAGCGTTACAGAGGGAGTCCGAGTTGAGTAAGTCCAAGCTGTATTTTGTGGGACGCAAAATCGATTTATTAATGAAATAGCTCTAAGGGGTAGTGGGACACTCCCCGAAGACATATAATTTTTTATATCTCTTTCGCTTTTACATTTAAAATTATGTGTTGCAACACAATTTCGTAATACAGAATTTGTGTGTTCTAACAGAGTCTGCGTACTGTATACTCCCCCACCCTCGTTTCATTGTACATTGCCTAAGAAACTTATATTTGATTGTGAAATGATTAAATGTGGACACCCGTTAATATTATTATTCGGTGACATAACAATAATAATATTAAACTTAAGGACCTAGGTAATAAATAATTTGGGTCAAAATTATTTATGGGTAAAATCCTCAAAAGTCGTAATAAATACAAGGAGGTTTTTTAGATTCTTTATTAAGTTATAAGAAGAATAAAACCGCCCCCACAACTCTTCATCACTTCATCAGTTTTCTTCGTACGTCAGAAGCGAGGAGTAATCAGGTTCACGGTATTTTGGAATAACCCCAAAATCTCTA
This sequence comes from Striga hermonthica, assembly GCA_902706635.1. Classification (NCBI taxonomy): domain Eukaryota; kingdom Viridiplantae; phylum Streptophyta; class Magnoliopsida; order Lamiales; family Orobanchaceae; genus Striga; species Striga hermonthica. The sequence goes on along the minus strand of CACSLK010020742.1, from coordinate 12,889,912 downwards.
TTCTAAAATTCCATTTCAATATCAGCGCAATCAATCGATATGAATCAATCATGTATGCTTCCACTATTCAATTATGATTTTCGATTATTCAATATGAACACTCTTGGGATTAAGTGACTTATTCCACATAGGATTGAATCCAAATTTCAAATTGGTATCAGAGCCTCTTCATATTAGATTTTAGGGAATCAAATTATTTTTCGATCCATTGGGCAATTTATTTAATCGGGATTGATCTGATTGTTGTGTGGGATTTTTGAATGTTGAGTGTTTATGGATTCAGTTGGGTTATATTTCCCAATAATGCATACCTGCGTGACTTTAAATGTTAAGTGTTTATGGATTCAATTGGGTTATATATCTCGATATTGCATACCTGCGTGACTTATCATTCTTATTTTTGAATCATGTTTCTACGTTAAATATATCTTAGATTTTAAGATTGTAAGTAGAGATGTTAAACGGCCCTTGGCCCGACGGGTCGGCCCGTTTAGCCTGGAAAAAAACAGAGTTAGGGCTTTTTATTGGTAACTCGTTTAAATCAGGGCTTTTTAGGCCCGGACCGTTTAAACCGAAGCCCGTTAGGACTTGCCCGAAACCCACTAGGGTTGGCCCGTTTAACTTGAGTTGGGCGTTGTAAATATTTGCAGCAAGTAAGTAATATACTCTTAGATTCATTGTATATTAAAACTTTGCTATTCCACTTCACATATAAGTATGAGCTGTAACGGATTATATTGATTTTGAAAGATAATTATTAACAATATTCTTATTGTACTACACACAAAATATTTAACTCAATCAGAACGATTAATAGGAAACAAATGAGACAAAGACCTAACACATGAAACATAGTGACAGAATTTATAGTGATATAATATCATAAAAATTTCCAAAGCGTACAAAATAAGTAGTGAAATGGTAAATGTAAGTAATAATTCGAATATTTTTTTCTTTTGAAAAAAAAAATGTTATTTAAGAGTTTGTAGTATGTGTTCATATATGATCTGTACTTGTATATATAGAGCAGTAAATAATGAATACCGTTGAAAACAATCGTTAATTAGTCGTTGTAATTTTTTTATAATTTTTTTCTTTTTATTTTTGATATTTTTTTATACATTATTATTATTATTATTAATATTATTATTAAAGCCCGCTTAGCCCGTTTAGCCCGAAGCCCGTTAGGGTTAGGGTTAGGTCCTTTTATTGGTAACCCGTTTAAATCCGGGCTTTTTAGGCCCGAAATATTTAGCCCGAAGCCCGCTATGGCTAGCCCGTAACCGCTAGGGCTAGCCCGTTTAACATCTCTACTTGTAAGTACTCGAATTGATTTATGATCTAGTTTTTATTGCTTTCATTTTGGTTTAACTTTCGTTTAGAAATTCTTGTGCTTATTTTTACTGTATGAGTATACGACTACTATGCATGTATATTTATGATTTATTTTTGACCGATGGATGAAAATTGATTGCTAAAATTGAAAATTTTATAACGTAGGAGAATAAACAGACCAAGAGGTTGATAGAATCTTAGTAGAGAACGAAAATCTTAGAAATTTATGGAGTTAGTTGTTCATTGTTCATCTTGAGACCAAGAGGAGATAAATAGTAATTAATCTACGATTTAACTTGTTCGAGAAAAAGGTTAAATTAGTTTAGCAACTATCTCTACGATTGATATAGTTAAACAAGGTTTGGATCAATTTAATACGTTTGATGAATTAATTTCGAGGAAAGCATAACCTAAAATCTATCTCTTATATCTTGATTTATTTTTATTTTTGTTAGATAATTATTTCTCAGATTATAATCATTATCCAATTCATTCGTCTAGATAATATTTATTTATCATTATTTTAGCATTTAATTAATTTAACTACAATCTCTATTGAATACGACAATACGACTTTGCTCGCCACTACCTATAGCTACGTGGTACACTGCGGATAACAAAAATAATTAGCGAATATATAGAACTTGCCACATGTAATCAATCGTGTCGATTTATGTTTAGCCGTATGATCGTGTTATGAACACTGGCAAATTTCTCCGTGTTGGTTTAAGCTTGCTTCGATATAAATATATAATAACAAATCAATTTAATTCAAATCTAATTTAACTATAGCTCATTTTTACTTTTATTAATATTATCATTACTAGTATAACACCCGTGTATTACACGGGTGCTTGATAATCTTTTTCTTAAAGTCTAAAATTAATGAGAAAAAGTAATTTTAAATTTAAATACCTTTTACAAATATATATATATATTATTTTTAGTATAACACTTTTATTTGTGTGACTTACCTGTGTTATATTATAATAATTTTTAACTTACAACATATAACTACATTAAAAATAAATATATCAATTGATAAATAATTTTATTTTTCTAATGAATTTTAATAAATATTATTATTTTTTATTATCATAAAGATAAATATAATTTATTTATTTCATATATATACAATATGGATGTCAAATCAAAGATCATCAAAAGATGATTAATTTGATATATAATATATATAAAACTGATAAGAAATACAAAAATTATCAACTTTTAAAATACATTTACAATTCAATTGCTAATTAAAGGAAACAAATCAAAGTCGGAGATATATTAGTCACTTAGTACCTCACTATGTAAAATTACAAATAATTAAAGGGTTATATTACTACGAGTGATATTAAAATATCTAAGTTAGATAATAATATTTATGGAATGTCCGAACCTAAATTATTAATTATTAATATATCAATATTATTTGTCCAAACCTAATTACGAAGCATGATTCTTCGCCAAGTAGGATTCCGAAGCACCAGAAGCAGTCACGTAGGCTCAGTGCATTCGGGAATTATATATAGAGAGGATAATTTAATAGTTTCAATTAATTATTTCACATATCACATAAATTTTAATTCACTAATTACATTTCGTCTACTTCTAAATCAAAACATCTTTACTTATTTATTTTAATTTTTTTAATACAAACTTAAAATCAACTTAATTATTTTTTTAGGAACGATGGAGAATTTTATAGATAAAACTGCATAAATGTGCAAAGGTACAACCCTTAGCTGAATAATACAACCAAAAGTTGAATAAACTGGGAGGACGGAACTGAAATCCGCCTAGAAACGACACTAGCAACATGAGAACCAAAACACAAGACTCAAGACACGACAAACACTAAAGAGACTAAACTAGAAAGCTTCCGAAAGGAGAATAAACAAAACGATCCTAATGTGATAAACATCTGATCACACTCGAGCACAGACAGAGGCCAACGGCCCAAACCAAAAACACGAAACCTAGCAAAACAAACCAAACCAACCAAAAACACAAACCTACCACACCAAGCAAAAACAAAAGAAATATCAAAAACTACACGAGCCCTTCCACAGCAGTAGTTCCAAGCGAGACCAGTAGTCATCAAATCGATCCAAGGGGAGTCCCAAGAAAACCGACCCCCCACTGCCGAACACCGCCTAGCTGGGCCTAATCCCAAGCATCGAAACATGCCCAAAATCCGCCTCGCCCCAAAGTCAGAAAACACCAAGATTGCCTCTAGTCGCCGTTGTACCGAGCCAACTAACACCACTAGCGAACTCAGTACCTCCAGCAAGCTCCTCAGAACCCAACTCTAGAGAACCGGAGTGAACGAGCTGATGCAGTCCCTGCCACTCTAGCGAAGCCACGAGCCGCCTGAGCCGCACCCGACCCAGTCCCCCTGAATTGCAACCCGCCCATTCCCACCGCAGCACCACAGAGGCGTCCAATTAGAACCCAAAGTCGATATCTACAACAGCAGGCGAAGTTGTTCCTAGGAGATCTACCTCCACCGGAACTCTAGGGCAAGAGGAGGCGCGACATCGAGGAAAGGGCCGAGCGGCCAGTGGCTAACTGCCGGTGAAGCCCAGAAGCCATGTGGAAGGCGAAGATCAACGAAGACGACGAGCATGCGAGAGAGAATTTGGAGGGGGGGGGGAATAGAGAATTAGACTTGAAAATATATCTTCTTGTTTTCGAAACGATAGAGATAATATATAAATAAAAACTGCACAACGTGCAAATAGAAAACAGTCAAAAGCTGAATAGTACAACCAAAGGCTGAAAAGACTGGGAGGCAGATCCGAAAATCGCCTAAATCCTGACCTAGCAACTCTAAAATAACAAACTCGCAACTACATTAAGCCAATTACACAAAGAAAACGAAAACTACTAAAAATGATCCCAATAGGATAATGTCAGAGTGTACAATCCCAATAGAAAATAAGTTCACACTCGGGCACACCGAGACCAACAGCCCAAACAAAAAACACAAACCTAATAACACAAACACAAACAAAAGGAGAACAAACTAAGACAAATGGACCTAAACTATTAACAACGAAGCTCTTCCCACATAAGAAACACCAATCACAACACAAGGCTTGAAAATATATCAAAATCCACTTTAATTTCACCCAATCATTTTGTTTTTTTTAATGAAATTGCTATTTACCGCCCCTATTACTAGTCACCCCCTCCCCTTTTTACATTTTTGCCCTTAGCCCTATCTCTCTAATCTCTCTCTACTCTCTCTATCTCTCTAAATTCCCGAAACTTCAACGAGCGATTCGAGCTTCAAAAAAATTCCGACAAAATGTCGAAATGATCAGACCTACGGCACCGGCAAATGATTCTTCTCTAGCAAGGTAATTTTTTTTTAACAATGTAAATTATTTTTAAAAATGTTTTTTTAAAAATCTGTTGCTGCGTCCGGTCGACGCACCCAGACGCGGCTCGGGTCGTACGGTCGGTGATCCCTTATGGCCAGTGGGCGACCGGTCGGCTTTACCGGTCGCCCAATATGGCGTTCGGCCGAGCCGGCCGAACGCAGCCCTTCTCTTGCGTGTTCAGGGGCCGGACAGACGCGAAAAAATAATTATAAATATAATAATAATAATAATAATATATATAAAAAAAATATTATATTAATAAAGAAAAAAATATAAAAAGTAATTAAAAATAATATATTAATTATAATAATTATAGAAAATTAGTAAATAATACAAAAATAATTAATTACTATTATAATAATTATTACAATAATTATTAAATTTGAAATTGATTACTAATTATTATAATTAACTTTAGATGTTATTATAAGATATAATTAAATTAATTAATTCTTATCATTAATTCAAATTTTGACTTGAAAAAATTTATTATAAAAAAAATATTTACACATATATAATTTATCGCATTATATAAATTTTTAAAAAGATATATTTACTAATTTTTGTTTTAAATTGGTTATTTATGGTATTAGTATACCTGGACAATCTGCTAGTTGGGACGACGACAAGGTCTATGAGTATATTGAAGGTTCTGGAGCCCGACACACAGTAAGTCGGAATATAAATGCATCCGTTTGTTGGGAACGACAAGCGATGATTGAAGAGGCTCGGAGAATACAGACTGGTCAGGCTGGTCAGGCAGGCAGTTCGAGACTCCACGCACTACCACTACCGGTTGGTCAGCAGGGATATTCTTTTTATGGTGCGGCTGGCCAGCCAGGCAGCTCCAGAGTCCGCGTCCCCGGACCAGTACTGTACGATCACAGTCAGCATGGATATGTTTATGCTGTCCAGGTAGGCAGTTCGATAACCCTGCACCAGCACCTTACGATCAGCAGGGATATTATATTGATGAGTCGGTGGCCTAGAGGGAGCAGCCTTCATATGAGTATGATGAGTACGCATCTTCATATGATGAGGACAATATTCTTTCTCCTCGACCTCCACAAAAGCCTACGATTCCTGCACGACGTACGGTTCATGCACAGCCTGCGGCTCCTGCATAGCCTGCGACTCCTTCACGGCCTGTTCGGCCTACTCCTCCATGACAGGCTGGGGGACGTTTTGCTAGCACTGGATCCTCAGGTAAATAATTTACGTATTTATTGTTGTTTGACATTAAATATTTTGACTTAATTTTAACAATTTATCGGTACTGTTAGTGACATTATGTCATATATATTTATATATTTATATGTTCTATTCTAATGCAGGTACTAGCAAATGATCTAGGACCGATAATGAGACAACCTGGATCGTTAGAGGTCCAGTGGCCGGTGGGCCCATGGATGGAAGTGTGATCCCTACCTTTCTATGGCACGTAGCCTCCCAAACGTGTAATGGAGAGATGCGAGACTGAAATGCCATAACAGACATCGAGCGGTGGAAAACCTGAAAGATTGATGAGGTGATATGTCTTTCGAGGCACTTGGATTGATCAAACAGACCGGACTGTCAAATCTGGCAGAATCCATGCACGCCCACTTGGACACTCGATCCACTGCTTACTGCATTTGTGGAGCGATGGCAGCCGGATACTAACTCGTTTCACCTGCCTTTTCGTGAAATGAGCATCATGCTACACGATGTCCGGGCCATTTAAGGGGTTCCTGTGGAGGGAGCCATGGTCGTTAAGGACACGGATACAGAGGCCTGCCAGACTTACTGCATGGAGATACTTTCGGTCAGGAAGCCTAACCTCATCTCGACCTTCTGGCAGCGTGGTTCGGTGGTCGAATCCTATGTTGTGGCGAAATTCAGGGGTAAAGGCATTTGGCTTCGGATGAGGATGGTGCCTGGTGGTCGAATCCTCTGTTGTGTCTACCACCTTGTTCGTCGACAAGAGTGGTAGTGGAGTGAGTCCTAAGCTCCTAGCCAAGGTGATCGACGGCTTGGACACCATTGGGGGTTACTGATGGGGATCAGCTACGCTGGCATACTTGTACCACAGTTAGGTATTGCCAGCAGAGGGGACTCGCATGGACTGTTCAGCTGCTTGACTCATATGAAGTCTTGGATTTACGAGTATTTCCCCAAATTTCGACCCCAGGAGTGTGTACCCCTCGGTCCTGACGATGCCGCACGATCTTGGATATTGAGCGCAGCGACGGGTCAAAGTTCAGACGGCCGTCTCACAGATATCCGTCGGAGACTTGACAGATTCACTGCCTCCAATGTACGTTAAGTAATTTTATTAACAATAATATAAATATTTTTATAAATATTTTAGTTACTCGTTATTTTAAATAATATAACTATTTTTCAAAATGCTTTTATTCAATTGTGAATAGGTGCAATGGTTGTCATACGCTAGAGAGCCCACATGAGATAGAGCCGAGGACTCTTTATTGCGGGTTGATTCAGTACCGCGATATTATCGAGCCGTACTTTCCTGTGTTGTTTCTGCGCCAGTTGGGGTATGTCCAGACCATCCCTCCCTCTATGTTCACGCCAATCACTGCCACCATGCTTGGGAGTCAAGGCTCTACAAGGTTTAGCATTCTGATGTTGCTGCAGTATATATGTGGAATGTGTTCCCGACATCGCAGACCGTGAACACCATTATGTATACGGTCAGCACAGATAATCGAGGTAAGACGACTGCAGACTACTTGGAGTGGTACCTTCAGGTTTTACATCCTATTGTATTGGGCGAGAATCTGCTGGACGAGAACCAGATCCCTACGCGTGTCAATATCGACTATGTAAGTCGTTTGCTAAAATTAAGTTAATGCTATTTGATTACAATATTTTTTATATTATTAAATATTTACTCTATTTTTTTGTAGTTAATGGAACGTATGACCTGCATTACATCGGAAATTGTGTGGGATTTCACAGGTTATGATCCTGTGCTGGCGGCTCGGTACGCAGACAGATTGGCTCAATTTAAGTTGGATTACGCCAATTCAAAATAATGATGTAATGATTTTTCTTTTTAGTGTAAAACATTAATGAGATTGTTATGGATTATTTATTTTTGTTAGACTACATTATTTGAACACGTGTGGGTCATTTACACGACTCGTGTAGGTCTGCCAATATCCATTTATTTGTTTTGTGTTTTCCACACGAGCCATGTGGATGACTCACACGACTCGTGTGTTTTCACACGAGTCGTGTGACTCTTTCATATGACTCGTGTGCCACTGCCAATATCCCTTAATTTGCTTTGGGTTTTTCACACGAGTCGTGTGACTCATTCACACGACTCATATGAAAAACCCGAATTCCATTAACGGGTTCGTTTTTTACAACACGACTCGTGTGCAAGACCCACACGACTCGTGTGGGAAAAATGAAACTTATTTTTTATTGTTCAAAATTTATGACATTACCCATTATTTATGCATTTTTTTAGTTTTGTTATACTACGTTTGAACTAAAATATCCCATAACAATAAAAAAACGACAGCAGAATAATATTTGTCTTTTATTCAACAGGGATTATTTTGTTCCTCAAACCACAATTGCAACCTACGCTGGTACTGATTCTCCCACCCTGAATCGAAGCAGTTCGGTACCTGAACCAGAAAGGATGAATAGGCGGTAATGGACAATCAGAGTCAAATCTACATGAATGTAGTGTGCGTAGCAACCAAGATGACACAACGCAATCTCACGTCGTGGTCGTGTAGCCGTTGAAGGTGCAGAGAGCGGCAATACTATGCAACTTAACTGGTTGCACTGACGACCATCACTACGAGAGCATAACAAAACGACAGCCATATTAAATAGTGTTGCAACATGGTAGAGGTCTAATGGAGTATCCATCCAGTGATGTTGGCCACAAGGGCCCCCGTCCTACCTTATTCGACCGAGTGCGGCGTCGATATCCCTGAAATAGATATACTCGTACAAGTCACGGTGGCTGTAACTCTCATTGCCAAGGTTCTCTCGTACGAGTTGCCACATCTCCTGGTCCCCATAAATGTAACTCGCAATAACCCGAAATCCACAGTTTCCATCCGCGGTCACATTCAAGTAGCTCACTACGTGGTCCAACATATGGCAGGGAATACTATTCAGGTATTCAAAACCAAATATATTTGTCGACGTACCAGTTGAAACATCATAATAATTTTCACGTCACAATTTATATAATATAATTTTTATTAACACTTTAATTAACGTTCAGTTGTATAAAAAAAAAATATGTCACCTTGTGGTGCCTCTTGTGACGGTTGAGAGGAATCGCTTGTCGGTCAACGCGAAGAAGTGCTTGTATGGTCCACCGAACGACCTCGTGAATTATCCCTGTACTCCCAGCATGACGGTTTACTCTAAGTTGAATCAGTATTCTTGGGACGAACTCGCGTATTCTCCTTAACCTCAGATTTTGCATAAGCTTGTTGGTTCAGATAAAGCTGACCGTACGTGAGGTGATTCATATACCGTATCGTCACAGGATCGCCCGTTTCAACCCCTTGGACAAGCGTCCGAAATACATCAACATATGTCCATGCACTTTGGTTATCATGGCTCTGGTGATCGGTCCCTAAAAGTATACGAAAAAAATTCAAAGAATTAAAGAACGTAATGTACTTTAATTTGTAATTAAAAATGAATCAGAAAGTAGAAAATTGTAAATGAAACATTAACCTTAAATTACCTGGCTTTGACATCTCTAGTGTCTTCCAAAAGTCGTGGATAATTTCCATTCAATCGAATGGTCAGAATCATATGCCGTACGAAGCAGTCATGCACAAGGAATTCCATGAGTGGTATGCAATACACACCCGCAGCGGTCGTACACTTCATAGCTCAAGTCTCACATCCTCGTCAGCTCAGAGTTCAACAAACTCAGACAATAACGCGAGACCCTAAGTATAAGCACGCGAAAGGGAATCCTGTATACGCCGTACTCCTCCTAAGTCTCGAAGGTTGTCCTGTTAATACATTACAAAACATTATATTACAATTAATCCAATAATAACCTTATTGTACATTTATCAATTTGTATATATATATACATATATATATATATAAATATATTTAGTATTTATATTTCATTTAATTTTTCATAATATTGTTTGTTTAAATAAATAATATATATATATATATATTACATATAATATATTTTTATATATTACATTTCGGTCGCCTTTTTTATTTATCTATATATATTTTATAAATAAAAAACCGAAACTGAAACGAAATAACCAGAATTCTAATATAAGTGAAACGAAATAACACAGTTAAAAATGAGGAATGTACCTGATTTCAGTCATCTGGGACTCGATCTCCTTATCAATCTTCTGCCACACTGTATCGAGCGCGCCGGTCGACGTGTGAAGCCACGCTTCAACATAGAGTGTGCACTCTCCACCCTACAGAAAGTTGTGTTGCCAAATTGTGTTACCCGGTTTGTCCAAGCTTTCACAAACTTCTCATTGTGGACTAACCATGTCTGCTTGACATATTGTACCACTAGTGAGCCATTCTTGTATTTTGCATGCAATTGAGCTATCGCAGCGTCGTACTCATCCAACGTACTGACATCGACAATCGCCTTCCACCTACCGCGCAAGAACCTCTGAGCTAAATTTTTATTTTTCCATGCAGCATGTAGTCTCTACCTTCCACATCCTTGTTGATGTGCCACGTGCAGAGTAAGTGGGCATATTGGGGAAAGTTCCTCCTAAGGGCATCTGCAATGAATGTTTTTTCAGCCCGTTTAAACGGCGGATGAGCCATATGCAGGACATCCATTAATCAGTGGCCTCCATATATCCATTCAAGCCGCTGAACGCGTGTTCAGCTGCAATTTGTCTTTTGTTTTTAATTTTATTTTAAATCAATTGTTTATTCATATTAGTTTTTCTTTTTTATATTAATTTATTATTTTTAAATCAATTCTTTTTTAGTTCCTTGGGCACCAGCTGCAATTTATTTTGTCAGGGTAATGTATGTTTTGTTTTTTTTTTTCAATTAATTTGTTTATTTTTGTTTTGTTCTGTTTTCAATTAAGTATTTAATTATTTTTTTTTTTGTTTTATTTTTTCAATTAGTTATTTTTTTGTTTTGTAATCTTAATTTATGTTTTTTTTAAATATAATAACATTTAGTGTATTTTAAAATTTAAAATTAAATATTCTAATTAAAAAAATACATTTATTTTTATTAAGAATAATATATAAAAATAGTATTGAATGAGTGGGTAATGGGTTCCATATGTTTGTGTTTAAATGAATGATGAATGTGGGTGTGTGTTTAATGGAGAGATGTTTTAGTGAAAAGATGATGTGGATGAAAGAGAGTGTCAATTGTGATTGAATGAATGTTAGGGCATCTCCAATGGTAATAGCTATTACTAGCTATATAGTCAGCTGACATGGATGTGAGAGATAAGAAAAATAACTATTTTACACTATTGGACCCACATACTCCTCTCACATAATATTGGGCTACGTGAAATAGATAAGCTATTTGTTAGTAGCTAGTGACTACTCTCTCTCTTACTTTTCCCCTGTCCACGTCATAATAGCTAGCCAAATAGCTAACCATTGGAGACACCCTTAAGGAATGTGGATGCCTTATAGGAGTAAGTAAACCCAACTCTCTGTCACTAACAACAACATTAGGATATACCTGAGAGCCTATCAGAAGTCTCAACTTGTGGAGAACCCAGTCATAACTGGTCTCTTTCTCGTCCTTCATGAGTGCATACGCAATTAGGAAGTTATTGTTGCACGGTGTCATGCCAATCATCTCGACCAACGACATCTTATACATGTGTAAATGAGACCAAAAGACAAAAAATATAATCAAATAAAACATAATCGAACATACTAATTAAAATTCATACTAATAACGTATTTATAAATTAACATACCTGTTGGTTTTGTACGTGGAATCTATGCCGACATACCAGTAATCTATCCGGAATAGACTGACTGAATCAGGATGAGCCATGAATATGTGTGTCAATGCATTTGTATCCGGATCCACATCTGTATAAATTATATAACTACTGCTCCTAGCCAAATGTAGAAGGTGGGTAGTAACATCTCTACTCTCGAAATTGTCCTTGCGCAACTTTTCTCTATAGTTATATATATGTCGTCGATTAGCGTGGTCTCACAGATTTTTTTCCTAGACAGCAGCCAAAATATTTGCTGGTCTCGCCTGCGCAGCAGCCATATCATGAATAATATTTTTTGATGACTGGCTGATGCCGCTAAACTGTCGATGATCCTCAGGATACACAACAAATGAATGTTTATGAAAGCTCTTCTTTTCGTCTTGACTCGTGTGAAGCATCCAGTACGTCGTTCCTGCCACATGTTTTACTTTTATCTCAAAAGGACACTGGCACACTTTCATTTTTGTACGTCTAGAAGCAGCTTTATTTATATCACATTTTTTCCTCTATAACGTTCGCCTCGTTTGCACTTCAAGATCTTCACCTTTCCTCCTTTTGTGTGTTTCGAAATAATTATTTCGAAACTATTCAGATTTGCCGTATTTTTTGCATCCTTAATAGCATCCTCATCATTGTAAAACAATTTTTTTTGTATTGAAAGCGGAACTGTAATCAATACCATCTGCTCCAAAATCTTCCAATGACACCTGCGCTATGTTAGAATATTTATAATTTCAAAACATGTTAAATTATAATCTATAACATAATAATTTATAACTCCTAACACGATAATTATCTAACGTCCAACTTATAACATAATAATTTCTAACTCCTAACACGATAATACCTAACGTCCAATTTATAACATAATTATTTTGATTGTACAACATAATAATTTTTAATTCCTAACGCGATATTATCTAATGTCCAATTTATAACATAATTTTTTCGAATCTATAACATAATAATTTATAATTCCTAACACGATAATATCTAACGTCAAATTTATAGATGATCAAGTTTAATTAATTTCTAACTCCTAACACGATAATATCTAGCGTCCAATTTCTAACATAATTATTTCGAGTCTATAACATAATAATTTCTAATTCCTAACACGATAATATCTATTGTCCAATTTATAGATAATCAAGTCTAATTAATTTCCAACTCCTAACACGATAATATATAACATACAATTTATAACATAAATATTTCGATTATAACATAATAATTTACAATAACATAATATAAACTAAAAATAAAAAAAAAAATATTCGTGTCCGGCCGGTCGGACCGGACCGACCGAGTAAAGTACGGTCGTCGGGGCCGGACACCTCACGGGTCGTACGGCCGACCGGTTAGTAAGCGGACCGGTCCGTACGACCCAGTAAACTGGACAACGAGGGTCTTGTGCGGCCGGACCGGCCGGACGCCATTACGGCCGTCCGGCTCCGACGGTTGGACACGACCGGTTGCGTCCGGTTTCGACGGTTGGACGGAGGAAAAAAATTAACTCGGAGAGGGCCGGTAAATAGTATACCCTTTATAAATTATTAATAAAAAAAAACCAATCAAAATTGAGCTATAAAGCAAGCAAATATTATTCGTAATCCACTCCGCGTAGCTCGAAGAGCTTCGATCAAAATCCCCTCCTTTTCGCTGATACCTTCAGAAATTCAGCTGCAAAATTATACGAACAACTCCATCGCATAGTGGTTGGATAGGGATTTTCATTGCCAATCTGAATTTTTTGCCATGAGTTTTCTTTTCGGAAAGAGGAAGACCCCCGCAGGTCTTTAACGATTGTTCATTTGTTACGTTTTCTTAGATTAAGTTTGTCGTTGATGCAATTTCTAGTTGATTAATGATGATATGTTTTGGACTATTACTGTGTTCTGTCTGTATGATCGAGACTTCTTGCAATGATCCTGAGTAGATGGGAGAGAGATTAGTTCTATAATTAATTAAATTTACTATCTCTTGATGATTTTGGTGATAAATAAAGATAATGTATTTATTGAAAGGATATTGAGCACATGTAAACCAGGATAAAATTCAGGGGAAGCTAATCTTTTATTAGCTATTGCGGGTCGACGGATGCCTAATCGAAATATTGAAACTATTGATGAAACATATTAAGAGAAAATTCTTGAGCTGATTGCGTGGGTGCTTAACTTAGCCATTGTAGCATGTCCCTTGTTCTATGTAATGACTACCAAAATTTTGATTTGCTTGTTGTGTAAGCCTTTAGACAGATTCTTTTTAGATGTGAATTAAATGTAGTTATGGTGGTTCACTTTTTATGCCTCAAAATCTTCATGAAAAAATCTTCCTGGTTTGATGACTTCAATTTGGTCCTTATATTAGCAGTGATATCAATAGGCCCGTGTAGTTATTTTGTGCCTGCTAGTTTGGTTTCTTGGACTTGAGCATCTAGTTTTATGCATATTTTTTTCTGTGTTTTGCAGAGCTTCTGCGTGAAAATAAGAGAATGCTTGATAAATCCATCCGTGAAATAGAGAGGGAGAGGCAGGGTTTACAGACACAAGAAAAGAAACTTATTGCAGAGATAAAGAAAAGTGCGAAGCAAGGACAGATGGTATGTCAATTCCAATACTGTAATAGCATCTCTTAGGTGACAATTTTTCTCAAATTTCATTTTCTTTATTATCTGGGTTCCTTCTGATTCTGGTGGCATGCATCTGTCTGAGTACTAGGATGTTTCAAGATTTTAACACTACCGTCAAACTATGTTTTGAATCGTAGAATGACTATGAGCCAACATTTTAAAGTGTCTTACGAGAGTAGCGAAGATGAAGGATGCTCACTTTATGGGATATGGTTATTGAGGTTTGCTGGTCCAGACTTGAAATATGTCCTTGAGGGAACATAAACGTGTCATAGAGCATGTAATTTTAACTTTAGTAGGTATGCAATTTCTGAACATATGGTACCACTTATGGACGTTTCATTGATATTGAACTAAAAGATGGTGTACCAAGTTCAGAACAACTGAAACATAATCTGCAGTTCACTTAGTGGTTTGCACTGAAGTCATGTTGAATCTAGAAGTCATCTGCCGGCTTCGCATCCAACCCTTGTAAAATTCCATTTACTTAAATGTTTATTTAATGCAAGTGCATTTCTTTGCAGGGAGCTGTTAAGGTGATGGCAAAAGATCTTATCAGAACACGACATCAGATCGAAAAGTTTTACAAGCTGAAGTCCCAACTTCAAGGTGTATCACTCAGAATTCAGGTATGTTACCATGTTAGACTACTTGATGTTATCTCTAACATGTGTGCCGAAACTTTAGATGAGTTAAACAGGTGTTGGATGTCCAGAAATCAACATTGTTTCTGTAGTCCTTTTGATGTTATCTTGTATGTCCATTGCATATGGAGCTGGAAGAGTCATTGTTGGCAATTCTTCTGGCATAGTGCTAATAATGGACTAGATCAAAATGACTCAATTAAATTCTAGTGCTTCTTCTATTAGTGAAGTTTCTAGAAAAAATATATCAAACGACGCAACGCACCTTGGGTCGCTATGGAAACAACCTCCTTGTATAATTACAAGGGTAAGGTCTGCGTACAACTGACCAACTGACCCCCCAGACCTCAACCTGTTGGGAATATACTGGGTATGTTGATGTTGATGATGATGAAGTTAAGAAATACCAGAAAGTTCCATGAACATAGTGGGTCCTGGTCATGACCCTTGTTTCCCTTTCCACAAAAAGGGTGAATATAGATTCGAGGAATTCAAATGAAATACTTTTTTCTATTTTCTGTTCCATTTGCCTATTGTTATGACATTATAACATTGTTACTTGTTTTGGTATGAAATACATATGATGCAACTGTTACATCTTTTGTTCTCACATAATACTCTGCTCTTAATGCTGCCATTTGTTTTTAACAATTAAATACTTCTCTTTTCAGACATTAAAATCAACACAAGCAATGGGGGAGGCCATGAAAGGCGTCACCAAGGCAATGGGGCAGATGAATAAGCAGATGAACCTTCCATCACTCCAGAAGATAATGCAAGAATTCGAGAGACAGAATGAGAAGATGGAGCTGACGAGTGAGGTTATGGCAGATGCCATTGATGATGCTTTGGAAGGAGATGAGGAAGAAGAAGAAACTGAAGAATTGGTCAATCAGGTTCTTGATGAGATAGGGATTGACATCAACTCTGAGGTACAATTTTATTTTTAACACTTGCACACACACACACAAATTTCATTTGTGTTTTCTTTATGTGCATAGATATTTCAGTCTGTTAAAGAGTTATGATGAGTTTTGGTTTCATCTTATTGCAGCTTGTGAATGCACCTTCCTCGGCTGTGGCTGCCCCAGCTGCAAAGAATAAGGTTCCACAAGCCGAGGTAACGGGAAATCATGATGATGGAATAGACAGCGACCTACAAGCCAGGTTAGACAACCTGAGGAGGATGTGACCCGCATTTGACTTGTAATATAATGCTTTTTTTTTTTTTGTTTTTTTATTTTTTTTTTCTGGTGATAAAATGGCGTATTATATGTGACTTGTAACATTTGTGACAACTGCAGCCTGTTTGGTTTGGTGCAGCTTAAATTTCATCACTAAGATTGCTCTTTGTGCCGCCGAATGCATGCATCTGTTTGTCTATAGTGTTGCCCTTTGAAAATTTATCTGGTAATTTTGTGGCAAATCTTGCGAAAGCCGCATTGCTGAAATTGATTCAAAGTATATCGCTAATGTGACAGAGATATATGGGGTTCACCATTTTTCTAAAGCTTAGCATGCTTTAATAATTATGTTTGTGTTGTTTAATCTCTTAACTCGTGTTATAATCAGATTTAATCCAGATTTAATCTAGCCATTCGAATCGGTGATTAATTATATTTTTGGGTTGTTTAATCTCGTAACTCGTGTTAGGACCAGATTTAATCTAGCCATACGAATTGGTGATGAGTAGTTTGACGTATTTGTTTATCGTAGTTTTGCTATGAAGTCAACAGTTGACATTATAGTGAAACCAACTTTCTATACACGACAAGTAAAAATAACATATTTTCTGATTACATAATGCTCTTTGTTTTGTGTGACATACTCCATTCGGACTATACACGACAAGTAAAAAATATCATATTTTTCTGATTATACTTTTTGTTTCTGGTGCACATACTCTATTCGGACTATGAATTTTGTTGAATGTAAAATAATATAGTCTTAGTATTCGAATACTTAAAAAAATCTATCTCAATTGAGTTTTTATATCATGGACTATCAATCAAATCGATCTGTTTTTCAGTTTAGTAAAGGTTTTTTGAGTTGATCACAATACAAAGAGAGAAGGAGAGGCTAAACTTTTTTGTTGCCAGAGATAGAATCTGAGTATTAGCAAACATTCATTCTTTTTCACAAACCTATCTTTGCACGTTGACCCCCAAAACTTATGAAATTGCAGAACATTACCTTCACTGACTATTATTTCAGAAATTTCTGTATCTACAACAAATAAACTCATGTTTATGATTATGTGGCTCCATTCCAAAAAGAAAAAGAAAAAGAGAGAAAAAGGGGAGAGTTTTGGTTTGGTTTACACGGTGGGGCGAGGCAGCAGGCCTTGTCGAGGATGCTCGGGCTCGACTTGAGAACGGCAAAGGGGACAGTCCATGTGAGTATAGAGCCACATATCGATGCAGGGAGCGTGGAAGGAGTGGTTGCACTTTGGGAGACGCCTCAACTCCTCGCCTTCCTCGAAAGCCGACAGGCACACGACGCACTCGGGGCCATCCCCCGCGCCTTCCCTCTTGTACTTGAAGCTCGATACGGAGCTGAGCACGTACGAGTGCGATGGGCGCCGGGGTCTGTGCCGGGGGTTGGCCACCTGTGCGCACCACCGCACGATGATGAGGTTGTAAAGTGCGAGGACAACGGCAGCCGTGCCCACCACCACGAGGCCGTAGTAGAGCATCGGCATAGTGGAGCGAGGCTGGGAAGGGGGGCCCATTGTGGGGGGTTGGGGCTGCTGCTCTCCCAT
>CACSLK010020742.1:12850201-12862929 GCA_902706635.1 Striga hermonthica | reverse complement strand
GCCGAACTGCTCTGCAAGATCACTGTGCGATAAGACTAGTGAACAATATCTTAATAGTACCTCCATTTAAGGATACTATAAATAGCCACCCACTTCATTTATTTTGGGTTGTTGAATTCTCAACTACTCAGCTTTCCCTCTACTTTCTCTCTCTTGAAATCTGTAATAAATCTCTGTAATAAATCAACTGTTTCGCAAGTGCTGGTCTCAAACGAGTGTCGACCTCGCAACTTCGTAATAAGTCATAATTAACTCGCATTCTCTCTCTATTTTCAGTCCAGTTCTTTTATTAAGCTTTATTTTAACCGTTGATCGGATCCGTCCATCAACAGTTTGGCGCTAGAAGGAGGGCACCATAAGTTACTTGGTGTCAACATTTTGATCTCGTGGAAACACCACATCGCACTTCTTCCCTTTCTAACCAGTTTCACTTCTAAACTCGACCAAAGATGACTTCATCCACTCACAACGAGTCAACCCAGCAGTCCGGCGCCCAATCTCGTCGGCGCAACGGCGAAGAGACCTCTCGCTGTGTCCAACAAGGGACCCAAGCTCCTGTCCCTCCAGTCCCTACCTTTTCTGCTGCCATGCAGCACCCAGACATCCTCAAGGCCCTCGAGGGGGTCTTCGCAAAAGTGCTCGTCAGCCAGGTGGCCGGTGGCAACACTGTGGCAGCCACGGAAAACCCCAGCAACACACTACTCCAGACCCCCGCCAAGGAGGCGGAGGGGCAGAAAAAGAAGCCCGCAAAATCCAAAACCACGGCTCTGTCGCCCAACCTCACATCCTTAGACCGCCGTGAGAAGAGTGCAAGGCAGGCACTCACTGAGAAGACCAGCGAGAGCCGTCCAGAACGGAGTCTACAAATTATCCGTCGTCCGATTCAATAGCGCTTGGGCGATAAGGGTGCAAACCGTGACCTCAGGCAGGTCATTGAGCGAGGCAAAACCATCGGGCGCGACTCAGACAAAATCGCGGCCCTAAAAGGCAGACTTGCTGAGCTCGAAGGTCGGCGTTTCTCGCAGGATGAACCTTCTCCTCTCTCTTATCCACTACGTCCTGTTCCCCGGGTCGTGGACCACGCCTCGCCTCTCTCCCCCGACATCTTACAGGAGCCCGTGCCTCAAAAGATCAAGGTGCCGCAGCTCGAACTTTATGATGGGAGTTCGGACCCTGACTCCCACATCGGCCTATACACCTCTTGGATGGACTTGCACGACGCGACGGATGCCTGCGCTGTCGCATGTTCTCCTCGACATTGGGGCCGAAGGCGCAAAGGTGGTACCATTCCCTGTACCCCCACTCCATCTCCACTTGGGGGCAGCTTAGGTCGGCATTCCGATCACACTTCATCGGGCCGCAGATCAACCTAGCCCCCAAGGAGTCTATTGCGAACATCGTCCAAGGCGAGGACGAGAGTCTGAAGGATTACATTGCCCGGTTTAACGACCGGGTCCAAAACATGGAACAGTGCCACCGAGTCACCCAGAGACGCTGTTAATCTCAGCGCAGGCCGGCCTCAAGCCAAAGACGTTGTTCAAATGGTCCCTCTGCCAAAACAAACCGACTACCTACTAGGAATTCCTCACCCGAGCCCAAAACTACATCATGGGCGAAAAATCCTCATCTGTCCCGGTGCTTGACTCAACACCGAGAAAGGGCAAGGCCAAAGAGGACAAGTCTGGAAAATCAGGCAAGTCACTCGCCGAAGTCCGAGCTCTGCGGAAACAGAAGACCGACGAGCTCAAGGAAAAATATCATTGCGTCTTCTCGGTAGGTGCCGCCGCGGTCTATGAAGAGATCAAGGCGAAGGGGCTTCTTCCCGACCCCAAGCCCATGTACGTCGATAAGGACAAGGTTGACAAGTCTCGGTATTGCACCTACCACAAGGCGCATGGACATAACATCGACCAATGCTGAAACTTGATCACGGCGCTGTTGAAGCTGATTGATGACCCCCATCGAGTGATAAACGGATGAAAGGAGGTCGTTTTGAGGACGACCTCGAAAGTGACGAAGATGTCGATGTGCACCATAGGAGGCAAAGTCGCAGCAGGGCGACCCAAATGAAATTTTGACTTTCAGTCCAGCCCATCAAGACGAGGCCGGCACTTCCAGAAGCAGGAAGAGAGAGCGGTCTCCCCCATCAGAGGCCGACAAGACGATCAACTCACCTCGGCGTGTGGACACAAGCCGAGGTGAGTCCCTCCTGTCGAGGAGGCAGACCAAGGCCAATGCCCGGTTAAGCCTATTTTGCCGGACAGAGGGTGTTGCACGCCGGCAGCAGATCGACGCTGGAGCCAACCCCGAACAAAATCTCGTTCACCGACGAGGACGCCTTCCTGTTCGACCACCCCCACTCAGACGCCCTGGTGATCACGGCGCCAATCATGGCGATAAAAATCCATCGCATCATGGTCGATACCGGGGCCTATGCGAGCATCCTCTTCTACAACACTTTCAAGAAGATGGGGATCGATAAGAAGGACGTGCAGCCTTGCCGGGAGCATATCCAAGGCTTCAACGGACAGTCGACGACCCCGATCGGACAATTTGTGTTGCTAGTCAGACTGGGGGAAAAGGGGCAACCCACGAGAACGGTCCAAGAGACCTTCAAGATTGTGGATTGCCTGAGTGAGTACAATGCCATTCGGGGCAGAACGACGCTCTACAAGCTTAGATCCGCCGTCTCCATCTTTCACTACTCCATCAAATTCCCCACCTCGGACGGAGAAGGCACTCACCGTGGGGATCAGAGGGAAGCAAGGGAGTGCATCCTAACCATCCCACGACAGAGATAAACACATCCAACTCAATCCCAAATACCGAGGTGGAGAAAGCTGAGCCGGAGACCATGCCAGAGTACGAGCTGGGCCACCCCAACACGAATACCGGGCTAGCACACACCGACCAGAGGGACGACCGCACGCTGGGCAACTAGACAAGTCCACTCCCTCAAACTGCGGCAGGTTCCGGTCTGGTTGAAATCAACAAAGGACCCGAGGCGGGGATGAACGCGGTCAACCCCACACAGAACCCCGAGGTGGTTACAGAGACAGCGGAGGATCCAGACAACCCAAACACTAATGCCGGGCTGGAAAACACAGGTTAGAGGGACGACTGCACGCTAGGAAACCAGACAGGTCCGCTCCCTCTGATGGTGAGCGACGCCGACCTGTCGAACACGGAGTCCAGCGCCGACCTGGAGCGAGACAGAGGGAGAATAGCTGGAAAGGAGCCGGCCACAGAAGACGACGAGCTCGACCCCAAAAATCAGTACGAAGAAAAGAAAGGCACTAAGAGGGCCGAGCCGATGGACGAAGTTGAAGTCATATTCATTGACGAAGAAACATGCTGAAAACAGCTCTAAATCGGGAGTAAGCTGTCGGAACCCTTAAAAGCCGAACTGACACACTTTCTCCGTCAGAACGCAGATGTCTTCGTGTGGACTCATGAGGACATGGTCGACATTAACCCAAGGTTCGCCTGCCACAAGCTGCAGGTAGACCCAACGGTTAGGCCGGTCGTGCAAAAGTGGAGGAAGTTGGGCCTAGACCGACAACAAGCCTTGGAGGAAGAGGTGATCAAACTCAAGGACAACGAATACATCCGCGAAGTCTGGTATCCGACTTGGGTCGCCAACTTGGTACTTGAGAAGAAGGCTAGCGGGGCATGGCGCCTTTGCATCGATTTTACTGACCTCAACAAGGCATGCCCTAAAGACAGCTACCCTCTGCCCCACATCGACTACATGGTCGACGCCACCTCGGGGCACGAGATGATGAGTTTCATGGAAGCGTACTCCAGCTACAATCAAATTCTAATGCACCCGGACGACGAGGAGCATACCTCGTTCTACTCGGCAGGCAGACTCTATTGCTATACCATGATGTCGTTCGGACTGAAGAACGTCGGGGCCACCTATCAACGTTTAGTCAATAAGATGTTTGCTAGCTTGATAGGTGTAAGCATGGAAGTGTATGTAGATGATATGTTAGTTAAGTCTGTGTACGCGTCTGACCATGTCAACAACCTTAATAATATGTTTTCCATTTTGCGCGATTACTCGATGAAGTTAAATCCCAAAAAATGTACTTTCGGTGTTGGTTCGGGAAAATTCTTAGGATACATAGTGAGCCAGCACGGCATCGACGCCAACCCCGAGAAAATTAAGGCGGTCCAGGACCTACAGCCGCTGACCTCAATCAAGGGAGTCCAAAGCCTAACCGACAAGCTGGCCGCCATGAGCTGATTCATTTCAAAGTCAACAGACCGGTGTAAGCCGTTCTTCGACGCCATCAAGAAAAACCACATGTTCAAATGGACTCCCGAATGCCAACGAGCGTTAGAAGCCATCAAAGAAACTCAATTCCAGACTCCAACAATGCAAAAGCCCCGACATGAGGAGATGCTCTTCCTATACCTGGGTGTCTCCGGCGTGGCAGTGAGTGCCGCCCTGATCTGGGAAGACGAATCCCGTCAACACCCGATCTACTACGTTAGCAAGGCACTCCATGATGCCGAACTACGATACCTGCCAATGGAGAAGCTGGCGTTCGCCTTAGTAACCGTAGCCCGGAAGCTGAGGTCGTACTTCCTCGAATACTCAATAACAGTCCTCACCGCCTACACGTTAAGACATATTTTGCACTGGCCAGACACATCAAGCCGGATGGTCAAGTGGGCGGTAGAATTGAGGCAGTACGACATCCATTACCGACCCCGAACAGCAATGAAGGGGTAGGTACTCTCGGACTTCATAGCCGAATTCACGTCGGGACTCGAAGAAACAATAGATGAGCAACCGTGGGTGATATACGTAGACGGATCCTCCACTGCCGGACGAGCAGGCGGAGGGGTCGTCCTCGTGGATCCCCACAAAAAGCTCTTCAGTCTCTCCATTCAGTACCTCTTCCCGACGACTAACAACGAAGCCAAATACGAGTCATTGCTATCCGGGCTCACCCTAGCTGAAGCCATGAACCTAACTAACCTCATCATATACTCAGATTCCATGTTGATGGTCAAACAAATATCCGGGGAGTTCGAAGTGAAAGAGCCAAGGCTGGTCCCCCACCTGGACCTATTAAAAAAGAAATTGTCAAAACTCCGCACTCGAATAGAACACATCCCCCGGACTGAAAATGTGCAAGCTGACGCCCTGGCCCGCCTCGCATCAAGTGCCGGGGTGGAAAGTGTCGAATATGTCCAGGTCGGCCGTAAAGAACAACTGTCTGTGCTCGACACTTCTGTCCTGAGTGCCGGGCAGGCTGCTGCAGACGATGATCTGAGCTGGACAATACCAATCCGATCGTACCTCTAGACCGATGCATTGCTGCCTGACCCAAAAGAGGCCAGGCAGTTCCGCGTACGGGCAGCTCAGTTTACGATCGTGGCCGGGGAACTGTTCAAGCAAGGATACTCGGCGCCCTTACTCAAGTGCGTAGACGAGAAGAGCGCCGAGTACATTCTCAAGGAGATCCACGAAGGCGTATGCTGAAACCACTCCGAAGGATACGCCCTCGCCCACAAAGTTCTAAGGTAAGGCTACTACTGGCCGAGCTTGAAGAAAGACGCCTTAGACATGGCTCGGAAATGCACAAAGTGCCAAACCTTCACGCCCAACATCGTGCAACCTTCCCAACCTCTGAAATCGATCTTCAGCCCGTGGCCATTCGCCCAGTGGGATGTCGACCTGATCGGCCCCCTACCCACCGGAAAGGGCGAAGTGAAGTATGCCGTCGTTGCCGTCGACTACTTCACGAAATGGGCAGAAGCCCAGCCACTCGCCACCATCACCGAACAGAAAATGATGGACTTCTTATGGAAATCCATCATATGCCGATTCAGAGTGCCGAATTCAATAATCACCGACAACGGCAACCAATTCGAAGGGAAGAAGGTGGAAATATTTTGCGAAGAATATAACGTCAAACACTTCTTCTCGGCACCCTACCATCCTTAGTCAAACGGCCAGGTCGAAGCCGTGAACAAAATCATCAAACAAGGTCTCAAAGTCCGACTTGAGGCGGCGAAAGGAACCTGGCTGGAGACCGCACGACAGCCCGGTCATTAACTGGAGAAACGTCGTTCTCCCTAGCATATGGGTCCGAGGCGATGATACCCGTCGAGCTCGGCGCCCTGAAATTTCGAGTAACTAACTTCGAAGAGGAATCCAATTCAGAATCATTGAGAGCAAACCTCGATCTGATCGACGAGCACCAAACACAAGCCGAGCTCAGAAACGCGGCATATAAGAGACGGAGCCAGAGATATGTCAACTCCCATGTTTTGCCTGCTCCTACCAGATCAACGACTTGGTCCTTAAAAGAGTGATGGGATCGGATCCCGGACCCCTCAAACCAAAGTGGGAAGGGCCCTACAAAATCAGTAAGGTCCTCCCGCATGGGGCCTACCGTCTCGAACACGTAGACGGCACCCCCCACCAATACCCTTGGAACTCGGCATTTCTGAAAAAATTCTATCAATAAGTCCAGATCTAGGGCTTTGTTTTCCCCTTGTAATAATTTATTTTTCGAATTGACGAATTTTGTAAAAAGTCATGTAATTTTCCTGTTTTTAGTAGGTAGAAAGTTTAGGCTTAGATCGAGTCGAAGCGACGTAATTATCGTAATAAGCAAAGATGCGGGTTGGGCTCAGTACGATGGCCCGATCAGCACTAGTCGAGCTCAACTAGGTAGCCCGATCAGGCCAATAATACCACCGAGTCCGAACGCGCGACCGGTCAGGAAAGCTGCCACATAATAATGTGAAGGTCGGGTGAGTACGATGACTCGGCCGGCACAAGTCGGGCTCGGCATAGTAGCCCGGTCAGGCCACAGCTGCCAAACGTAATAAATGAAGATCGAGCGCAAGCGCGTAGCTCGACCAGGCCAAACCGCCATCCGACTCAACAGGTAGATCGAAAAGGTAACGCGCCCCCGTAATTAACAAGCGCCAAGCCCAATCTCGAGGCTCGGCCAAGTAATAAGCAAGCGCGGAGCTCAATTATGAGCTTGGCCCCATAATCAATAAGCGCCGAGCCTAATCTCGAGGATCGACCAAGTAATAAGCAAGCGTCGAGCTCAACCATGAGCTCGGCTCCATAATTAATAAGCGCCGAGCCCAATCTTGAGGCTCGGTCAAGCAATAAACAAGCACCGAGCTCAACCATGAGCTCGACCCCGTAATTAATAAGCGTCGAGCCCAATCTCGAGGCTCGGCTAAGTAATAAGCAAGCGTCAAGCTCAACCATGAGCTCGGCCCCATAATTAATAAGAGTCGAGCCCAATCTCGAGGCTCGGCCAAGTAATAAGCAAGCGCCGAGCTCAACCATGAGCTCGGCCCCGTAATAATAAGCTTCGAGCCTAATCTCGAGGCTCGGCCAAGTAATAAGCAAGCGTCGAGCTCAATCATGAGCTCGGCCCTATGATTAACAAGCGTCGAGCCCAACCTCGAGGCTCAGCCAAATAATAAACAAGCATCGAGCTCAACTATGAGCTCGGCCCCATATTCGACAGGTGCCGAAGAACCCGGCACTTCGAACGAACTTTAAAGTTTGGCAATACAAAATAATAAGAAAAACGCAAGTTCACTTGAACATAGAAAGAGCATAAAAGAACGACTCGGAAATTATCTAGGAGAAAAATCCTTAAAGAGCAAAACCGACACAAACAAAATACTTGGTTCAAAATGAAATCCACAAAATAAGCCATCAAAACGAGAGCGATTATCGTTTTTAAAACGACCACATCCGGTCAAAATACCATGATACGCAGACAGGCAAAACACAAAAAGATAAACCAGGATCGTGACTCAGTCTTCGGATGGGACGCCTTCGGCACCCTCGGCCGAGGGCTGTTCCCTCTCCTCGGTTTCAGCCTTTTTATCGACTCTAGAGGAGCCGGCCACAGCATCATCCCCAACCTTCGCCACCTCGGCCTCTGCCGCCGCTCGTGCCCGAGCCTCCTCCTCCTCGGCAACCTCTAGCTCGGCCACCACTGTCAGCACGACACCGTGCTTAACCTGGAACTTCGGGTTCGGGTCGGTCTCGGGCGTGAACGCCTTATACTTGGGGAGCCGCTCTCCCGGAGCTAGGCGCCACGATTCCAAGGAGGGATGGGCGCTAAGTCCTTCAAATCCGGCCACGGTATCCTCGGCCCAACCCTAGAGTCTGCGAACCACGGCGGCCTCATCCTGATCGACCTCGCAAATCGCACTCTCAAAATCAATGCCGTACCGCGTCGCTTTTGATTCGAGGATGGCTCGAAAATCCTTAAGAGAAAGCACCCCGACATCCAACCGCTGAAACAACCAGTAAAGGTTGAAAGTGGCAGACATATCCATGCTCTTCTTCATTTATTCAAAATATTGAACTTGAACTTCACGAAAAGTCATGGGTGGGGGCAGAGCTATGGGGTCGCCATCAATTTGTTTCACGGCCTCCTTCAATAGGCAGACTTGGCGGGACATCTGCTGCCCATATTCCACCAGCTCGACAACCTGTTGCTCGTGCTTCTTGTTGAGCGTGGCTACGTCGGCGGCGTGCAGCTCGGCGAGATGGGCAAGGTCAGAATTCAGCTTCATCTTCAACCCCGCCACCTCCTCAGCCCGATGCTTCTCGGCCGCCTCCACTTCGGCAATCCGACGGGCTTCGGACTCGGCCAACTTCTCCGCCTACAGCGCCTTCTCACGGGCCAAGTCCTCGACAGCTTTGGTCGCGGTTGTCTCCGCCTTGGCAGCCACCCCTTGCCGAAGGACGAGCTCGGCCTCTAACTTCTCGACTCGGAAGACCTCGTCCTTCAACTCATTTACTCGCCCCTTATAGGTGGCCAAATCCTCCTCGGCCCTGTCGCGGGCGACCATCTCCTTGTGCATCGCCTTGTGGGCGTGCATGAGCTCGACCATGGCGCAGCCGACCGTCGCCACGGAGTGTTGAATCAGTTGAGGAGGGGAGAGCATCCCGTACGCTACCTCGGCGATCGGGGTTCAAGCTGACATTACGGCCGTGGCGGCGGACATCGCCTGAGGAGGATGTTGGAATTGGTACGACAAGTCAAAGGGGATCGCTGCGCTGACGTCGATGAACCACTGGTCTAGAAAACGGGGAAGAGACTTGGCGAGCGAATCCTTCCGCCCCGGGTTTATGGGGATGTAAGTAGACGCCCCGACTCGGTGCACATGCGCCGAATTCTCCTCAATCAGCCTGGAGCTCGGCTCCTTGACCCTCTTCTTCTTCTGGAGAGGGGAGGATGGCCCTACCCGCTCCTCTTACGAATGGGCGCCGGTTCCTTCCGGACTCTTGCCACGAGCCCGACCTTTCTTCTTCCGTCGGGCCTCAGCCCCCTCATCAACCCCGTCGTCCCTGCGAACCGTCACGGTGGGACGACCATCAGTTCGGCTGCCAGTGGCACCACCGCGGCCCCCGCCACGACCTTGAGTCGAGCCAGTGACGGGCGCGATGGGACCGGGCGCGGCGACCTCGGGAACCGTCGACGCCGTGGTGGCAGGAGTCGAGAGAACTGCACCGAAGCTGCCCGCAGAAGTGGAGCCCAGTGCCTTCTGGGCCTTCTTCATCAGGAAGGACATGCGACTGGCCATCTTCTTACGCTCCTTTAACGGGTTGGGATTGTCGCGGGAAAACTTTTTGGCGTCTTTTGTCGAGCGAACTCCACAAACTCGATGCAAGGGGTAATAAACTGCCGAGTTCAGAAATCAGTAAGCGCAGAGATCAAGTAAAGAGCGTAATCGGGGAGAGAGCTATAATACCTGGGGTGAAATAGCCTTTATTGACCTCCGAGCACAAGCCGTATGTGATCAGGCTCTCCTCGGATATTAGATCGCGGTAATAACGTTTTTCCTCGTTGAGTCCAAGCAGGATTCCGATCTTCTCCGCCAAGTTGTCACTCGCGTCGACGCGTGGATTCTGGTCTGAAACGGAAAAACCGACCTGTTAGCACAAGAAGAAAACGCGTGATTAGAAAAGATAACAAAATAAATGATAACGAAATAAGGTACTCACATGGACCGTAAATGAAACCGGTAAACGGGGGCCGGGCTGTCTCCGATGCCTGCCACGGGCCTGAAACCCAAAACCACTCTGGCATGTACCCGTGTAGCGAGTCCAGGATTCTATTAACCAGAGATTTATCCACCCCCGGGGCTGCCAAGCTGTAATAGTTGCTGGTCTCCCCAGATTTCTTGAAGGCGAAGAGGGCCCTCACGTCATCAATCGTGGGATCCGCCCAGCCTTGGCGGCAGAACGACTATCAGCCCCATCAAACGCGCGAAAACGGTCGACACCAACTGACTGGTCCCAATGCCGAGGCCGCTGAGGAGGTCTCTCAAAATGCTGGGCAAGGGAAAACGGAGGCCGAATTTAATGTTGTACTTGTAGACTACGATGCAGCCCAGCGGCGGACAGTGGATGCACTCACCGACATAGGGAGTAAATATGTGAATGCCAGGGCCGAAAGTAGCCTTCCCTCTTAGCTGCGCCAAGTTGACGTCCCCGAGAAACGAGGGCATATGCCGAGCTTTCAGGGTCGACGGGGTCGCCCAAACGCGGGGAGGTCGGTACCAACTCCCAGGTGGGGCGCATGTAGCAGCCTCAACGGCAGCGTCAGTCTCAGCATCGTCAAGGCCCATGGGGATCCATTCTCAGCCGTGGGTGTCCCGTGCAGAGTCTCTTCGACCAACTCTAGGTTAACGTCCGAGCTATCCTCGCCTCGTCCGTCCTGGATGTCGGCACGATTCACACCGTCGGAGTGACCGAAATCGATATCGATGATTTCGACGGTCGGGAATTCCGCGGATTGCTCCCCACTTGGACCCGCCGCCGCGATCACCTTTGAAGTTACCCGAACAGCTGAGATCGGTGTAACCCAGAGGGGTTGCGTCGCCTCTGCCGTCGGGGGGGAATAAAGCACAATCTCCCCCGTCTCCTCTGCCGTGTGCCCTTGACGCTCGCCGAAAAAGTTCGCCGCAGATCCAGAAGGATTCCACATATCGAGAAAGAAAAAAGAAAGAGAAGCGAACAAGGAAATTACCAGAAGAAGAAGCACCTAGTTCCGCTCTGCAACTTGCTCTGAAAAAACTCCGATACTTGCCCTGGGAAATCGCTCAAAATCGCAGATCATGTAAAAGCTTCCCGAGGATGACGAAGGCAAATATATATAATAAGCTCCGACCAATTAGAGGGAAACGCGTGGCCCACCTTTTCGTATTCAAAAATTAAATGTAAATCCCTTTTAAAAACCAATGGCTACGATTAAGACAATCAATGGTTCGAAATTCGCCACAAGTACGCCATGTGGCCAAGTAACCATCCATCTGCTGAAACGACGTGACGCCCCATGTGGTCCAACCGAATGGTGCCACGTGCAAAGTTTCTGACACGGCGCGACTTTTCAGAGCCGACAACCAAAGTAACGGCCATATCACCTTAATGCACCCGTCGCTTCAAGTCATGTCATCAATGCACGGATCGGAGAACAAATGTCGCCAAGTCAAGCAGAGATACCGGTCTTGTCAATGCGCGGATCTGAGAATAAATATCGCCGTCAGGCATAAGGTACCGATCTCGTTAATGAATGAACTGAGACGAAACAAGACAAGCTCGGACATAGTTGCAGATAACGACCTCGGACAAGACGCCGGGGACCCCTCCTCCGAGCTCGGGGGCCTGTATGTTGATATCCGAGTTGGTTAAAACGGGACCGGACAGAAGTGACTCCCTAGGACCAGGCCAAGGATCCGGTTAAGTCCGAAAGTATGGGGCTGAATTCTAGAAATAAGATGACCACGACCATCACAGGAACAGATTATGAGACCGGCACCTGATACCGGAGATCTGGGATACCAGACTCGCCAGATGCCTAATTGAACAAGGAATTCTGAGTATTCATGTGACGTATTCAGTATAAGTGCCGACCTGAGGGTCCTGAACGGTCACTATGGAGGCAAGCGCAGGGCTCAGTAACATTTAAGTATTCCCACTTGGAAGGCCATCATTGGACGATAGGATGGGACGTCATAGCCTGCGACCCTACTGTTAAGCCTAGTCAAAAAGCCTGTCAGCATTAAATGCCCCCATGCTTGCATTAAATGTCTGACAGACAATGATTGAAGAAACCTCAAATCACATTAAATAACTGTCAGGGAGGCGCCGAACTGCTCTGCAAGATCACTGCGTGACAAGACTGGTGAACAATATATGAATAGTACCTCATTTAAGGATACTATAAATAGCCACCCACTTCATTTATTTGGGTTGTTGAATTCTCAATTACTCATCCTTCTCTCTACTTTCTCTCTCTAGAAATCTGTAATAAATCTCTGTAATAAATCAACTGTTTCGCAAGTGCCGGTCTCGAACGAGAGTGCCGACCTCGCAACTTCGTAATTAATTATAATTAACTCGCATTCTCTCTCTATTTTTAGTCCAGTACTTTTATTAAGCTTTATTTTAACCGTTAATCAGATCCGTCCATCAACATTATAAATTACAATTTATTATCTTATAGTTAGAATTTAGAAAATATTATATTATAAATTATAATTAATTATCGTATAGAATTTTATTATTATTATGTCAGAACTTACAAATTATTATGTTATATAACATAATACTAATTATTGTTGGGTTCGATATACTGTACGGAACAGAGTTTACAGCGGAATTTAAAATTTTATAAGTATTTATCTTATAAATACTTATTCCGTACATA
>CACSLK010020742.1:12561545-12574459 GCA_902706635.1 Striga hermonthica | reverse complement strand
TTTCAAATGGTCAATAATTATTTGAAATGGAAAGCAGAGAGGGATTTAGTTACTAAAAGCATGATAAATGGATGATATATATTCAGGGGTTTGAGATTTATGTGTGTTTTCCGGTTCAAGTTGTGGTGGATGACACAAAGGATGGGCACAAGTGGCCAAGATATACCTTTCGAAACTCAGTTCTTGATAGTCGAAGGCCGTGACGGCTCGAATTTCGGCCAAGGGGTAGCCGAACAATCGTCACTATACGTTGTTTTCTTGCCCATTTTGGAGGGAGATTTTAGGGCTGTTCTACAAGGAAATGCAAACAATGAGTTGGAGATATGCCTCGAGAGTGGTATGCCCAAGATCAACTGTCTTTTATTTTACTTCATTTTTCTTTTCTTTTTCCATCATTTATGTGTATTTGAACTTTTGAGCAATATAGGTGATCCTGCTGTGCAAGAGTTCGATGGGAGCCGTCTGGTGTATGTTGCAGCTGGATCTGATCCATTTGATGTCATAACAAATGCTGTCAAGTATGTTCCTCTATCTTTATTCTTTTGCTCTCAGCTATCATTTTTTTTTTTTAATTGTATGGTTTTCCTGAGCTTCCTAAATTTATTGAAACCAGTAACTTAAAAATGAAATATTGTGACTGTTCCTTTCGGGCTGCACGTGTGATCTATGCTAGTTGCCGGAATTTATGATGAAAATATATCTTGATATTTATTATACATTTTAGCTAGGTTTTATACGAGCTCTTTCTGTCATTAGCGCATCGTATGTTTTTAACTGAAGAAGCAAAATTAGCGACAACATTCGTAATATATGCAGGACTGTGGAGGGGCATTTGCAGACTTTCTCTCACCGTGAAAGAAAAAAGGCGGAGTAACTAAATCTTTACAGTTCGAGTTATTGTGGGATTAATTAAGATGAATCTTTAGAGTCTAAAAGTTGCTCTTTGCCGTGATCCAGATGCCGGATATGTTGAACTGGTTCGGTTGGTGCACATGGGATGCTTTCTATACTAACGTTACTGCCGAGGGTGTGAAACAAGGCCTGGAGAGGTAAAACATAGTTACAGATCAATATAAGCCGGCAAAATGGCACATTTAGTAAATTCTAGAGACATGACTTTTAAATAATCTGCCTGCTTTTCGTGCAGTTTCAAAAAAGGCGGGATTCGCCCAAAGTTTGTCATAATTGACGACGGATGGCAATCGGTTGGCATGGACCCGACTAGCGAGGCAACAAAAGCTGATAACTCCGCAAAGTGGGTGTCTTGCTAATAAAAATTTTGCCTTTTGTCATTTATTGTTTTCGTTTTTTTTCTTACATAACCCGAATCTTGACCTACTGTTGACTTTGCTCGTTTGTCCATTTTCCCAGTTTCGCGAACAGATTAACTCATATCAAGGAGAACCACAAATTTCAAAAGGATGGGAAAGAAGGCGAAAGGGTAGAAGATCCATCGATGGGAATTCGGCACATTGTCACCGAAATCAAAGATCACCACTCGGTGAAGTATGATGCTTTTGAAATCACTAAAGAAACTCACTTTTAAAGTTTTAGCCAGGAAAAAAAAAAAAAAAAGTTAAAAGAAAATTGCTTTTCGACTCCACTCGTAGTTTGACACTTACTGTGTATGACAAAATGTCACTTATTTACATCTCTTTTTCTTTGGCCAACAATTTTCAGGTATGTTTACGTGTGGCATGCAATTACGGGTTACTGGGGAGGTGTTAAGCCTGGAGTGGCTGAAATGGAACACTATGAGTCGAAAATGGCTTATCCTGTCTCGTCACCCGGGGTTCAGTCGAATGAACCATGTGATTGTTTAAATATCATCACTAAAACTGGCCTCGGTTTAGTTAATCCCGAGAAAGTCTATAGTTTCTACAATGAGCTGCACTCTTACCTTGCCTCGGCCGGCATTGATGGAGTGAAGGTGGACGTACAGAACATCCTCGAGACCCTTGGGGCAGGACACGGTGGGAGGGTTAAACTTGCCAGGAAATACCACCAGGCACTGGAGGCATCGATTTCGAGGAACTTTCCCGATAATGGGATTATTTCCTGCATGAGTCACAATACGGATGGTTTATATAGGTTAGTTGTGGATGGTGGTATCATTAGTATTTTTCTCTTACTGTTTTGAAGTATTTTTTTGGGGCTTATTTGAAATGTGGAGTTATTGCCAAATCCGTTAACGCCTCAAAAAATGGAGAACAGTCTTACTATGGCCGTGTTACCTAAAATGTGAGTAATTTGGTGTACTTGACCAACCGTTTTTTAAAAAGAGAAAATTGACTTGATATACGAGGAAATGAACTGGTCCAAGAAATAGAAAATGGGGCAAACTGGAAAATTGAGTGTTTAAAAGTATGGTTAAGAAATATTTTTTTCTGTTGCTTGCTAATTTAAATGGCGATTTGTGTGGTCTTTGCGCAGTGCAAAAAGGACGGCAGTTGTTAGAGCATCGGATGATTTCTGGCCTAGGGATCCAGCATCACACACGATTCACATTGCTTCAGTTGCTTACAACACGATTTTCCTAGGCGAGTTCATGCAGCCGGATTGGGATATGTTTCATGTAAGCTGACGATGACCTGTTGTTAACAACACAGTTTGGAATACTATTTATGCTGATCATTGATTTAATATACAGAGCAAACATGAAATGGCTGAATATCATGCAGCAGCACGTGCTGTTGGAGGCTGCGCTATCTATGTCAGGTATCTTAAACATCCGTGAGCTTTGTCATCATTTTGTAGATAATATTGTTCGTTTGAATTTTTCTTTTTTTCTTATATTTACATTGGATTTTCGAAAATATGCAGCGATAAGCCCGGGCAGCATGACTTTAACCTTCTGAAGAAACTCGTGCTTCCCGATGGCTCCATATTGAGGGCCAAACTTCCAGGAAGGCCAACTCGTGATTGTCTGTTTTCAGATCCAACCAGAGATGGAAAAAGGTATAACCCGGAAAAAAAAAAGAAAAAAAAAAAGAAGCTATTTGGCATATTTTCCTAGTAGATTTTATTTATTATTAATTCGGTATTAACTACAATAATCTCACTTCAGCTTGTTAAAGATCTGGAATCTAAATGACCACAATGGAGTAGTGGGGGTCTTTAACTGCCAAGGAGCTGGCTGGTGTAAACACGGAAAGACGAATCTGATTCATGACGAGCAACCTGGCTCGATAACTGGAATCATTCGAGCTACGGATGTTGATTACCTTCCAAGAGTCGCTGAAGATGGATGGAATGGAGATGCGGTTGTCTACTCTCATCTACGCGGTACTTACCTATACAACCTCACCTTTGATGATATATATATTCACATTATATATAAATTTTAATTTTTTTTTGGGTCTGCAGGGGATTTGGCTTATCTTGCGAAGAATGCGTCTCTCCCAATCACACTGAAATCACGAGACTATGAAGTCTTCACTGTGGTCCCTACCAAGAAATTGGCAAACGATGTTGCATTTGCACCAATAGGCCTTATAGAAATGTTCAATTCCGGAGGTGCAATTAAAGAAGTAAACTATGAGACAGAAAAGCCAGGAACTGTCGGCATGAAAATCCGGGGTTGCGGCCCCTTTGGAGCCTATTCATCCATTAGACCTAAAAGAATTATAGTGGATGCCATTGAAGTGGAGTTTGAATATGATGAAGCATTTGGGTTTGTCAAACTTGTTCTGCAAGTTCCAGAGAAGGAGATGTACCTTTGGGACGTTATCGTTGAGGTTTGAAGAAAATTTGAAATAGAATAGGATCACGTGCAGGATCCGATCTCCATTCCGGGCATGTAGGTCGATTTATTCTTAGTTAGTAGAATAAATTGGAATAATTTGTTGTACCTATGATATGAGAGGCCCTGTATAACAAGACTACAAGGTACAACAGAGTGCATTCTTGTTTCTCTTGATATGTTTCCTTTTCTTTATCTTTTCCCCTGCAAGCATCTTATAGACGGAAAATTCGATCCTACAGGTGGGGGCAGTGCAGTCATGCCCCCACCACCCTTGATTTCACACACACCCATGTGGGTGTGTGTGTGTTTGTGTGTAAATCAAGGGCCCCTAGGGGCTGACTGCAGTGCCCCTAGGGGTAGGATCGAATTTACCCTTATAGACTGAGAGGGCTCAATAGGAGTTCACTGGGTCATTGAGTTTTTAGATTGGGAAAAAGTATATATATGCACATATATTGGCTTCATCTGTCCCTTTATGGTACCTTTATGCTAGCGAGAACATAAGAGTTTTACAAGCACACAATAGAGAAGGCAAAACATAGTATTTCATTTCGGTACATGAAAGAAACAGAACACAAGCAGTGTTGCTATGGTCTGCTTATGATGAGCAGGATTGATTCCCATTTTTCTATAAGAGCAACTCCAAGAGTTGCCTAAAAATTTCTTCCCCAAAACAATGTATTGGGGGCTTTCCCTAAAAACAACTTCCCTAAAAACTCATCATCCCACAGCAGATTGCTAATAACTAATCCCTAATATTTTAAAACAGGCTACGTCATTGTAATTGGGCCCATTGCCCACGCACAGAAACTCCCCGCACAGAAACTCCCTCACAGCCGTCGCTAGGAGCTCGACGTCATCGCTGCGATCTCCGGAGATAGGTAAAACGGATTCGGTATGAGTCGACGAAGCCTTTCCATGCAGCTGGTGATGAGTTCGTCGTCAGATGATGACGCTGATGATTTCCTCCTCTCTATTACTCATGTGGCCATGAATGCCGATGAGTCTGACGATGAAACAAAACATCGTGGTTCTATCCTAGGGCATCGAGTACTTGAGCGAGACAGACACGCAGGACATCATAGGTTGTACAAAGATTATTTTTCAGATGATCCTACGTACGGACATAGTTATTTTAGACGAAGGTATGTAAACAATAGATTTATTTGGACTTTTTTTTAATAAATCCATATATATGTGTCTCATTACTTTTGAATTACAGGTTTCGAATGAGGCGTACACTGTTTGTACGCATATGGAATGCCGTAGAACAACATGATCAATATTTCGTACAGAAAAGAAATGCTGCCGGTATACTTGGGTTGTCTAGTTTGCAAAAGATCACTGCAGCATTCCGGATGATAACTTATGGAATAGCAGCTGATGCTACAGATGATTATGTGCGTATTGGCGAGAGTACTGCTATTGAGAGTCTGAGAAGGTTTGTCAGCTCTGTAGTGGAGGTTTTTGGTGATGAGTACTTGAGATCACCTAATGAAGATGATACAGCTAGGTTACTAGCAATTGGAGAGAGTAGAGGTTTTCCTGGTATGCTTGGCTCGATTGATTGCATGCATTGGAGGTGGAAAAATTGTCCTTCAGCATGGCAAGGTATGTACACCGGGCATGTGCATGAGCCTACAATTATACTTGAAGCTGTGGCCGATAAAGATCTTTGGATTTGGCATGCTTTCTTTGGGATGCCTGGTTCCCACAACGACATCAACGTTTTGCACCGGTCTTCTTTATTCGCACAACTAGCTGAAGGTCAAGCTCCAAAGGTGAATTATAGTATTAATAACAACGAATATACAATGGGTTATTATCTCGCCGATGACATATATCCCTCGTGGGCTACGTTTGTGAAGACCATACCTGAACCACAAGGTAATAAGAAGAAATATTTTGCAATTGCCCAAGAAGCTTGTAGGAAGGACGTTGAACGAGCGTTGGGGTTCTACAGGCTCGTTTCGCAATCGTCAAGGGACCGACTCGATTTTGGGATGAAGACACCCTCGGAAATATCATGCGAGCTTGTGTCATTATGCACAACATGATAGTTGAGGATGAGCGCGATGAGGAACATGAAGAAAATGTGAAGATGTCTCATTGTGCGACACCTGAACTTGAGGAGTTTATTAAGAATTACAAAAATATAAAGGACAGAGTTATTCACAGTCAACTTCGAGATGACCTCGTTGAACACCTGTGGCAACATCATCCAGACCTGTACAAATGATTACCTATAGTTAATATTTATTCGCTATTTTCATTCATTATGGATACATAATAATTTTTTTGTACTTGAGACAATGTTATTCATGAGAATCGTTATTTTTTTCTTCTTAATTGATTTTTTTGTTGTGCTGTGGTGTGGCCATGTTTTTGTGCTTTGAGAATGAACATGTCAAAACTTCTTTCCTCGGGCCATTCTTCATAAGATCATAGAACTTTTTTCTTTCAATGAGAATTTCCTAAGATAATGTAAACCTGTCTTATTGGGTATATGATTTTTCTTTGCTGCATGTTGTCCATTTGCTCCACTCTCAAAAGAAAATGTGGCCAAACCTTGAAAAAAAAATGCTAAAATCGATTATTACTTTGCGCGGGCCTCCTAAGGTTGTGTTGAGCGTAATAACATGTACGTGTCGTCTTGACCATTCTCGAGAAGGTCTAATGGTTTGAAGTGTATCACGAGTCTGTAAAGTTGTAGGAGTTTTAATAATACTAAAATTTTTGCCGTCTAATCGTTAGGCAGATCCACTCGTCGTGGAAAAAAAAAAATTAGTGATGCTTTTATGTAAAAGTGATATCTTGAGATGCATTAAACTAGCAGATGGTGAGAAAAATTGTATGTAATTTTAAGGCTGTTGAACATGTGAAAAGGAGCATATTTCACAATACATATATAGTTGACACATCTCTACTGTATCCTTTGTAGTCAAGTTTGTAACTTTATGGTTTTACTGTATCATTTGAGCTTTGAAAAGATTATATTGTAAGCTTCTATCTATAACTAATAGTATTGTTAAGCTTCTGCCAACTAGTACTCATAGTGGATATTATGACAACAATAATAACAACATGAGTTGTGGATCATTAATAACCACAATAATAATGATAAGTTCAAACATCACACTGTAATAAGTTCAAACATCACAATAGCTACTAGTACTCATTAGAAGATTCAAATACAAATTAAGTTCAAACATCACACAGTAACATATGGGAAAAAAAAACATCACAGTAGCTACTAGTACTATTTAGGAGAATAGAATTCTAATTAATTACTCGGCTCATGATCTCAGCCCGCAAGCACATGTAGTATTTTTTTTGCTCATCTGGCATGCCACTAAGGTCCATGGTCATAATCCTCTCTTCATCCCTCTTC
Organism: Striga hermonthica; assembly: GCA_902706635.1. Lineage (NCBI taxonomy): Eukaryota > Viridiplantae > Streptophyta > Magnoliopsida > Lamiales > Orobanchaceae > Striga > Striga hermonthica. Next base: position 12,567,323 of record CACSLK010020742.1, on the reverse strand, counting down.
CTCTGCAATTGGACCTCTTGACTCCTCACCTCAACAAGTAGTTTTTCATTTGCAACTCGTTCCTGTTCAAGAGCAAATGCTTTGTTGAACCTCTGATCTTTCTTTAGCTCTTTCTCCCCATTAGTTTCTTTTAACTGTGCCCACATATTTTCTAAGGTTGCTGTCACACTTTTTTTCTTCTCTTGCAGCAATGCTGCTTTTGCCTTCTTCTTACCAATTGGCCTTGTCAATGCATTAGCATCTAAGTCTTCAACTGCATCTTGTCCTACTTCACTTGGGGAAGTTGCACTCGGATCAGCTGTAGGCCTTGACTTCTGCTTCTTGTTAGATGTTTTAGTAGCAGCAAATTCATCAAGTTTAGCAAGCCATTTCGGTTGTGTTCTCAGCTTATTCCAGCAATGCATGAACTGAAATGCTTTGTTATGTTGGTCTTCGGCCTTGTACAAAGCACATGCCTCTGCAACCTGCACACACCAACATCTAAGGGATATCCATTTATGAGATATAATAAAAATAATCGAAACAAATCCATCTTAGACAAGTGAGTAATTACCTTGTCTTGCATTGTAGTACCACTTTGACGCCTTAACTCAATCCGTGTTAGACATCCACAAAAATTGTTCACACATTTCTGTATGGTCTCCCACCGGTGCATTAGAGAATTAATGGTACGCGTTGATTGGCACGTCTTGTGCTCATGGAAATAGTCACAGATACGAGACCAATACCTGCCACCTTTTTGATCTTTGCCTACGACCGGATCCAAACTTATATTCAGCCACGCTGAAACCAAAACCTCATCTTCGTGGTCACTGAAATTCTTTGATCTCTTATGGTTTGGCCTCGCAGAGGGGACTGCTGGACTAACTTGCATTGCTTGTGACTGATGGTCAGCATTCGTGTTGCTATAATTATCAAAATCCCCTAGATTGGTTTCAACCATCATGTTGGAAAAATATCCATTTCCTGCAAGCATTTAACCAGTGATAAGTCTTCAGACAAAGCCTAAAGACAGAACGAACAGATATGGGCTATGGCCACATTTTTTAACAGATCAACAACACACAAAGATTTGCTTTTGCAGATCACTGAACAGTAGCAAGCTAACTGAAATCATTACAGAAACCAAGACTCCAAAATATGTACCATTTCACAGGCAAATTTCTTAAAAAACAAAGGTAAGATAAAATGATAATATATATATATATATGTATATATATATATATATATATATTATCCTCAAATTCTATTGCATCATAAATCAATATGCTTTTCATTTACAATACTCCCACTATCTGATCCAACGATTTTACCAGTAGTTTTTAGCAGACAGTTGATTCATTGCCCAATGATACTCAAGGAAGTAAATTCAAGCAAGCTACAATTTTATGATGCCCAGGTTTCAGAAGAACCAAGTACATCTTTTGGATTACAAGATATAACTCAATGATTCTGGAGAACAAAATAACCAGATACATTAACTTAAAGAATATCTAACTTCACCTAACACAAGTCATTATTAACAAAAATACATTTCAAGACATAATGTGCTCTGTTCCAGTCATATGAAAATTGCTAAACATACTCCAAAAGTGAACTACATATTAGATGCAACAGAAAGTCAAATTGAAAATATTCCCTTGAGTAGAAACCTTACCACAACTGAAAATGCTAGTGTCACTTTTTCCAATTAGAATGTGCTACATCCTTGCTCAAGTTTACCAATAAAAATACCTTTTTTTTTCTCCATACATTGAAGTGGAACCATTACCATTGCATTTAGACATATCAATGAGGGTCTAAATTTAATATCAATGAACAACAACCAGATAAGGTTCACAATCGTTCTTTAGCTATAAAAACAACGATTGACAAATGCAAGGCTTCAAGATTCTTTGGTTCTCATCAAGGAAAGCACAAACTGCCGGAATTAGTGATTAGAAAAGAGCATATGATTACAGGTTATGAGATTCATACCCTTTAGAAAAGTGTTTCCGTTGGCCATGTCCTCAAAGGATGCAGAGGGGGCGTAGCTGCCAGTGTACGGCTCCGCCAGGGGATCATCATTGTCTCCGGCAAAAAGGCCTGCCATCGGAGGACATGGTGGTAGTCGACCCTGCACCTCACTTCGCATCTCAACTCCACTTGTCTGGCCGACGCCGTCGTTCAATTGGGAGTTGGGGCCGCCGGCGGCTATGACCCGGTGCATCTCCTGGCCGCCGCGCCGCTGTTGCCTTGGCCGGCTGGGATCGATTGGTGGCTGCATCTGCAACACTTTCGCGCCGCCGCCGATGCTTGCTTTCGGGATTGGGCCTTCCTCGAACTGGCGCGCGAGGCTTGATAAATATCGCGGGAATAGATCATATAGCGCGGGAAAGGAAACATGGGGCGATTGGGGAGGGAATCGGCACCGCGCAAATATCCGCGGCAAGGAGCTCAAGATTGGGGAGGGCGAAAAAATGGGGAAGATTTACGGGATGTGTTGGAGGACAATTTTTCTGTGTTTTAACCCTAATAGCGAATTAGGGATATTTTACGGGATGTGTTGGAGTTGCTCTAATACAAACACAACTCCAATACTTCCTCCTCTCTCTCTGTCTCCTCTCACCCACACCACAAACACACACCTCAATTATAGCATAACAACAATGCTTTCTCTTTCAACCTTCATCACGCTTCTAAACCACCCAAAATTCATAATTTATTACTTCTTTAAGAAAAAATAAATGCAAAGAATATTCTGCACAGTATTTTATTTTCTTAAAAAAAAAAATTAAACATCAAAGGAAACTCACACCACATCTTTCTCGCTCTCTTCGACCCCCATAAAATCTCACATATCGCTGTGTGCTAAAGTCTCGAGATCCTATGACTCAACAGGTGACGATTCCAGCAGCAAAGGTGCTGAAGATCAGTCAGTTTTCAGCTATTCATTATTGCTTAGCAGCTCTCACATGTCGCTTTCTTCGAGCACCAGATGTCACCTCTCATTCTCGTCGAACAACAAATCTCGCACCACGTCTAACACTAGACTTTCTCGCTCTCTTCGACCCCCAGAAGATCTCACATATCGTTGTGTGCTAATCAAAGTATTCCAGTCTGTGATGGGTTCTTGTGCAGGAATTCCAGCCTGCGATGTTTGTCACAAATCAAAGCAATGTAGATTATCCTTCCATTTTAGTGTTAGTAGAAGCACTCATATTTTTGACCTCATTCATGCTGATATCTGGGCCCGTACAATGAGAAATCAGTCACAAACACTAATTATATGCTCACTATTGTTGATGATAAGTCAAGGGCCACATGGATTTTCCTCGTGAAATACAAATCATGTAGATGGTCAATTAGTTGATCACATACTTCAAAGAAAGATATTTCTCATGCTTAGTAAAATACGTAAACATCTTTTGTATCATACAAATAATGCAATCATTTTCACTTATTTGTCCTAGATCTTTTAATCAACTATAAGGGCCATACAACCTGATCATGTTCTTTGAAACTTAAAATCGTACAATATAAAATGAGGAAATACATTTTTTTTCCCTGTGTGGCTATGACCAACATGATTCTCGGGTAAAAAAATGTGAAGTTCCTTTGCATTGTCTTTCACATTTTAATTGAACGGCTTCTTACACAGATAGCTACTATAGAAGCTGAGAAAACAATTCTGAGGTTATAGTCAATGGGAGAACTAAAAAGTTTCTAAATTGAGGAAATTTGCATACGAGTAGTCGTATCTTCCAGCATGGAAAGTTCTAACCAATTGGAATGGTTATGTATCCAACCGGACGACATTTTACTATTTGGATCTCAGCCCTAAGGAAGAAGAGGCAAAGAAATATATGAATGGCCCGGACGACCAGAAAATTGAAAGAATCATGAGTTGGGATGATTTGCTGACCATAAAAGATTTAATGAAAATGGAATTATTCGAATTCCATCTAACGTCCGGTAGAGAAATATCAACAAAGGAGTACATTTGGAACAATTGTGGAGTACATACTATGAAAGAGTACTTCTTCATTGCGGTTGTTATCTCTTAAGATCTTACATCTTAAGTGCAACGATGGGAGTACCTGTAAATATTGTAATGAAAGCTTCTGATGCATACAAGGTTGCTACTAACGCATAAGTAAATTTTTTAAGATTGGAAACATGTTGAGTGTTACAACCAAAAGCTTACGGATTGATGTTGTGTTTTGCCCCTACTTCACTCCTTAAACTTTTAATTGTAACACTCAACACGTTTCCAATCTTCAAATTAGCTAATACGTTAGTAGCAAACTTGTATGCATAAGAAGATATTTCATTACAATATTTATAGTACTTTCATTGTTGGACTTAAGATGTAAGAGATAACGACCGCAATGGAGAAGTACTCTTTCATAGTAAATAGGGTATGTACTCCATGGTTGTTCCAAATGTACTCTTTCAGTGATATTTCTCTACCGGACGCTAGATGGAATTCGAATAATTCCATTTTCAATTAATCTTTTATGGTCAGCAACTCATCCGAATCTCCTCTCTGCATACTCATGATTCTCATTCAAATATTTTTTCTCTTCTTCTTTAGGGTTGAGATCCAAATAGTGAAATGTCGTCCGGTTGGATACGTAACCATCCAATTGGTTAGAACTTTCCATGCTGGAAGATATGACAACTCGTATGCAAATTTCCTCAATTTAAAAACTTTGCCGTTCTGACTGTAACTCATAATTGCTTTCTCAACTTCCATAGTAGCTATCTGTGTAAGAGTCGTTCAATTAAAATATGAAAGACAATGCAAAGAAACTTCACATTTTTACTCGAGATCGAGAATCATACTTGCCATAGCCACAAGTAGAAAAAAAATGTATCCCCTCATTATGTGAAAAGAAATATTGTACGATTTTAAGTTTTCAGAGAACATGATCTTGTATGGCCTTATTGGTGATTAAAAGATCTCCAACAAAGAAGTGAAAAAGGATTGCATTAAAATGGTGTATGATACAAACGATGTTTACATATTTTACATGAATGAGGTCAAAATAAATTTTATTAATAATTGCATTTCTTAATTTTGGAATGTTCAACCCAATCTTGCGAACCTGAGAAAATTCAGCATCTGGATGGAGTTGGATGCAAGTCGGGGGAAGGAACTTAAATTCGTTAATCGATGGGTTCCAGAGGGCAATTCTACCACCAACAAACTTATCCACGAGGCACACCACGCCATTGCAATAGCCCTGGATCTTAACACTCTAAATGGCAAGTGGAGTTGTCGTGTTGATAATGATTTGTCATCCCCATCAAACACAGAGAAAAAAATTACACCTCAAGTCATTGTCTCCATCAGTATTAATATCGTTGCCATGTTTGCGCAGCAAAAGAGGAAGCTGTCGATTTGCAGATGGCGTTTGGGGATGTAAAGCGAGGGTTTGTGTTCGATTGATTAGAGATTCTTGAAAAAATACCTGGAATTGAAGAGGGATCTTCGAGCAGCAGCGTCCTTCAACACCAACATTCCCATATTGAATCCATGAAAGCTTGAGTGATTTGGTGCTCTGTTAAAACCTCCACACTTACTTAGGGTTTTCGTTCGTATGAACTCTGTACTCATGATAGCTAATGATAAAGGAAAATGCTACGTGTAAATGACGGATAAATCAAATGAATTAAAAAAATGGAAATGTATAGATAAATCCCCAATCCTAAATTCATCTTCTCATTCAGTCCCTAGTGAAAAATTTTTCCATTCAACTCCCTAGTCAACAACTTTATGGTCCCCTCTAAGGT
>CACSLK010020742.1:12539187-12549314 GCA_902706635.1 Striga hermonthica | reverse complement strand
ATATATATATATATATATATACATATATGTACAGATTGCTCGATTTATTGTCGGGAGCTCGGCACTTCTTGCGATCAAGTATACCGTGGATCGTCGAAATTGACGGTCTCGACGTGCTTTTTCTCGACTTCTCCTCCAACGTAAGGCTTGACCCTTTGTCCGTTGACAACAAATAATTCACCGGTAGACATGTTTCGAAGTCGGACAGCTCTGAAAGATAGAACTTCCTCAACAACAAACGGGCTGCTCCACCGGGCCTTAAGTTTTCTCGGAAATAGACGAAGTCGTGAATAAAAGAGGAGAACTTGCATGCCCGGAACCAACTCCTTTTGGAAAATACGAGGGTCGCGTAGTTGTTTGACCTTGTCTTTGTAAATCTTCAAATTTTCATACGCCTCGTTCCTCAGTTTTTGGAGTTCCAAAAGCTGCAACATTCTTTCTCTTCCGGCAGAATCAAGGTCAAAGTTCATCTTCTTAATTGCCCAAAAAGCTTTATGTTCGATCTCAACCAGGAGATGGCAAGCTTTTCCATAAACGAGCCGAAAGGGGCTCATTCCCTATTTGGCCACTCCGGGAGCAACTGTTCACGGCCATTATGGGGAAATTTCGTTTGTATGGTCGTCAATTGAATCGAGCCTCGCCCTGTACTTATTTAGTAGACTTTTCTAGAAGCCTTAAGAGACAATTTAGTGGGTTCTTTTGAATTCCTCTAGCTGAGCTTCTCGTTGAGCACTCCTTTATATGCTGTCCTTTGTGCCCATAATGCGCCATCGAGTCGACGGGACCAATCTTTCTGGGATGAGCTCACTGTCTTCTCAAGAATAGTTTTAATTTTCCTGTTGCTCGTCTCCGCTTGTCCCGACGTTTGTGGATGGTAGGGGGTTGCCACCTTGTGTGATACGGCGTATTTCTTCATCAATTTCTCGAAGTGTAAAAATGTTTGTCTCCGTCACTCACAATAGCCCGTGGGAATCCAAACCTACTCAAAATGTTACCTTGCAAAAACTTGATCACCACATGAGCGTCGCATGTCTTTGTGGGAATAGCCTCGACCCATTTGGACACATAATCAACGGCAAGCAAAATATACTCGAAATCAAAGGATTTAGGAAAGGGTTCCATAAAATCAATGCCCCAAACATCAAAGATTTCAACTTGAAGATTGTTAACTAGGGGCATTTCATTTCGAGAACCGTATTCCCAATCCTTTGACAACAGTCACAAGATTTGCAAAAGTTATCAGCATTTCGAAAAATAGTAGGCCAAAATAAACCTGATTGGAGAACCTTAAAGGCGGTCTTTCAACCTCCAAAATGGCCTCTGCAATGAAGCTCGTGGCAAAAGGCAAGAACGTCCGATTGCTCCTCTTCGGGCACACACCTCCGAAGAATCTCGTCTTTTCCCATCTTGTAAAGGAACGGGTCGTCCCAAAAATAGCTCCTACACATCAAAACAAAACGTTTCCTCTCTTGGGAAGAGAAGTTAGACAACAAAACTCCATCGGATAAATAGTTCACTATGTCCGCATACCATGGAAGATTAGATACTTCACTCAATTTCTCATATGGAAAATCATCATTAATAGTAACATGCTCATGCAATGCAAGTAAAGAATCAGAAGGAATAATACAAGACAAGTGATCCTCTACAACATTTTCACAACCCTTCCTATCTAGAATTTTTACATCAAATTTTTGCAAAAGTAAAATCCACCAAATGAGTCTAGGTTTCGACTGAGTTTTGCTAAAAAGATACCTAAGTGTCGCATGGTCGGAATGCACATTCACTTTAGATCCCAAAATATAAGACCTAAATTTTCAAGAGAGAAAATTACGGCAAGAAGCTCTTTTTCGGTAGTAGTATAATTCAATTGGGCACCGTTTAAGGTCAAGCTAGCATAATAAGTCACGCGAAGTAATTTATCAACTCGTTGACCCAAGACGGCTCCAACCGCAAGATTTGATGCATCACACATAATTTCAAAGGGTAAAGACCAATCCGGAGCAATGACAATAGGCGCAGTCACAAGCTTATTTTTCAATTTATTGAAAGCATCTAAGCATGCATCATCAAACACAAATGGCACATCATTAGCAAGCAAGTGACACAATGGTTGGCTAGTTTTCGAAAAATCTTTTATGAATCGCCTATAAAAACCTGTTTTTTAAGAAGTTCTAACACCTTTCACATTCATGGGAGGGGGTAATTTTTCAATCACATCAACCTTTGCTTTATCAACTTCTATCCCCCGACTAGACACAATATGCCCTAACACGACTCCACTTTTTACTATGAAGTGACTCTTTTCGTAACTCAATGTCAAATTAGATTTGATGCAACACTCAAGAACACGAGATAAATTACGAAGACAATGAGAAAATGAATAATCGAAAATAGAAAAGTCATCCATAAATACTTGTAGAAAGTCCTCAAGCATATCAGAAAAGATGGAAAACATGCACCTTTGCAATGTTCCTAGTGCGTTGCAAAGTCCAAAAGGCATCCGTCTAAAAGTAAATGTGTCGAATGGGCATGTGAAGGTGGTCTTCGGTTGATCCTCGGGTGCTATGGCTATTTGGTAGTAGCCGGACGGTCAGTCTAGGAAGCAATAGAATTGGTGGCCGGAGAGGCAATCGAGGATTTGATCGATAAACGACAGCAGCAAATGGTCCTTCTTTGTCACAGCGTTGAGTCTCCGATAATCGATACACATTCTCCACCCGGTAGTGATACGAGTGGGGATCATCTCCTTCTTCTCATTCTCAATAACGGTTATGCCCCCTTTCTTCGACACAACATGAATGGGGCTAACCCACTCGCTATCGGCCACCGGGAAAATAAGCCCCTCGGAATAAAGCTTATGAACCTCCTTCTTCACTACTTCCATCATGTTCGGGTTAAGCCTCCGTTGGCTATCCCGAAATGGTTTGGCACCTTCTTCTAAGACTATTCGATGCATGGACGTAGAGGGACTAATACCTTTTAGGTCTCCTAGGCCCTATCTGATGGCTCTTTGATTCTTTCGAAGTACCTCAAGTAGCTCTCTCTCTTCATCTAGCGTAAGCTCGATGAAAATAATTACTGGCTTTTGTCTTTTATCATCAAGGAATACATACTTTAGGTGGCGAGGTAATTCTTTAAGTTCTAGAGTCGGTTGTGTGGGAAGCTGGTCGACTTCAAAAAGATCAATGGTTGGCTCCTTTTCATCGTCAAAGTCGGGTATATGCCTCGCCTCCCACTCTCGTTTGGCCATTTTTTCCACGAACGGGTCAATTACATCTACAAATGCACATTCCTCCACAAAATTCACCGAAGATGCGGATGTGGCATTCCGGATGAAGATGGATACAGATTCATCTAAAACCGTCATGTTAAGTGTCCCATTCTTCACGTCAATGAGAGTGTTGGTGGTGGCCATAAATGGTCTTCCGAGAAGGATAGTGTGATCCTTCCCATTCTCGTGCACTTCTCTCACATCGAGAATAACAAAGTCCATGGGGACAATGAGCTTCCCCACATGAACAAACATGTCTTCTATCACCCCTTTGGCATATTGTATCAAACGGTCGGCGAGCTGGAGACACATACGGGTTGATCTCGAGTCTCCGAGACCGAGCTGTTGAAATATCGAGAACGGCATAAGGTTGATCCCGGCTCCAAGGTCAAGAATCCCTGAAGCTTCTTTTCCATTTCCGAGAGCTATTTTAATCACGAAACCCCCAGGACCACGTTCCTTCTTGGGTAGGTCAAGGTGCATTACACTCGCCGCTTCGTATGCCACAACCTTCTCTTTGTCTTCGAATCTCTTTTTCTTCGTCACCAAGTCTTTGAAAAATTTCACATAAGACGGCATGTTTTTTATTACGTCGAGAAGTGGCAAGTTGACATTGATTTTCGATAGCATATTGTAAGGGTCCCGAAATTGCTTTTCTTGCCTCTCTTCTCGGAGTCGGCCCAGAAAAGGAATACGTGGTTTGAATGGATTCGAGAACTTGTGTAAAATTTGACACTCTGCCGGATTTTCCGAGTTGGCCTGTGTACTCTCCTCGAAATCATCTTCATTTTCTTTGGGCTGGTTGGTCGGCTTAAGTTCCTCCGTCTCGGGCATTTTTACTTGGTTATCGACGACTTTTCTACTCCTCAACACGGTGATCGCCTTTGCTTGCTCGGGCTGGCTCGGGAGCTTCCCTTTGTCGGATTCAGCCTCCAAATTTTCAACTCTCGAAGCAAGTTGGACAATTTGCGTCTCCATACGCTTGATGGTCGATTCTTGGTTCGTCATATATTGGAGAATCTTATCCAATTTGTTGTCTTGGGTGAGCGAGCTAGGACCGCCCCCTTGGGTTTGCATTCCTCCCATAGGGCGCCTTTGCGGTTGCTGTTGTTGAGGATAGTTCGGTCTCATGTGTTGTTGAGGAATGAAGTTGGGACGGTTTGGTTGTTGTATGAATTTTTGACGGTTGGGTGTTGTTGTTGTTAGACCACAAAAAGTGGGGATGATTTCTCCACCCCAGGTTATATGTGTTCGAGTAGGGATCGTTAACTGGCCAGTTTTGATATCGTTGGAGAGCGTTGGCATCCGTATATTGCTCTCTGAAGTCTTGGTCAAAGGTGGACGGGCACACCTCAGATCGGTGCCCGTGGATTCCACATGTCCCGCACGATTCTACCGTCATAGCTTGTACCGGTTGGACACTTCTCGCATTAAGTAGCCTCATTTGCTCAGTGAGTTCGGCTATTTGGTGAGCTATCATGTCTTGTCCCGGAGCTATCTCATGGACCATTGCTTTCTTCCCTCGACTGCTCTTTTGAGACGAGTTTGAACTCATCATCTAAAAAATGTCCATCATTTCTCCGGCCGTTTTTGCTCCAATATCCCCACCAGCCGCGTTGTCCACCATATACTGAATATTTTGGTGAAGGGAATTGTAGAAGATGTTCATCAATAGGGCTGGTTGAAAGTTGTGATATGGACATTGTCTCTGTAGGTCCTTGAAGCGTTCCCACGCCTTGTGGAGTGGTTCGATCGGTTGTTGGGCGAAGGAGACAATTTGTGACCGGAGCTCTTATGTCATTTGATGGGAATAGTACCTCCCGATGAACTTCAAATATACTTGTTCCCAAGTAGTGAGGGAATCAGGAGCAAGTGTCATAAACCATGCTTTCGCCTGGTCTTTGAGTGTCTCGGGAAAACATCTCATTTTCAGCTGGTCCTCATTGAGCCTGTGGAGTGGAAAGGTTTGAAGAACATTATAAAATTCGCGAATGAAATGGAGCGGGTCTTCGTTGGGAAGTCCATGAAAGGATGGGAGTTGGTTGTAATGTATCGTCTTCAGCTCGTAGTTTCTAGCAGCTGGTTCTAATCGGATGCACAAAGTCAGCGGTCCAATCACCGGTTAGGCCAAGCCACGGAGAAGATACCTCGGGGGGTTGTTCACTTCTTCTTCGTCGTTTCGGGCCATTTCGCTTGGATCGTCGGAATTTGATGGTTCGAGAGAAAGGTTGGCAAACAATTTGTGTAAGTCCTCGTTAGTGTATTTGTCGTATGGAATGAGCACACGACCACTCCTAGTACGCATACAAAAACAACAATACGTTACGAGCACCTATTAACAAAAAATAAAAAAAAAACAGACGAAAAACACCCTGAAAATACTAACAAATAACAAGAAACAAAGAGAAACACAAAAAATAATAAATCACAAAAATTAAGCGAAACACGAAAACAAATGAATAGACGCACGAAATAATTCCTAAACCTTCCCCGGCAACGGCGCCATTTTGTTGTTGTTATTTTACCGAAGTAGAATCCAAAGATTCGAACACCGAGTCGTGTCTTTCGAGGAAGGTTAGCTAGACTATTTTATACGTGTATTCAATCACAAAAATGAAAATAATCCTACCCAATCTAATTCAAGTTGTTGGTTTGATTTTTAACTAATGATTTCTAACTAACGCAATTTAAATATACTAACTTAATAGGACAATTCAATGAGTTATAAACGGGCTAAGGTATCGAGGTCAATCAATTCTAGTTCTTCTCACATTTAACAGCAATCCATTAACTCGGCTAAATGGTTCAATTAATTAACTCATGTAGTGGTTTAATCTCAATAACTTTCGTAACATGCGGTTAAACATAAACAAACAAATTAACGAAACGATTAACACATAGACAATACGTCTCCGAACATGTCTACTCTAAACGAGCTAAGTTCCACCAATTTTGCCCCTCTCGGTTTTGAAATCGATTATATATATTAAAATAGTGATCAAGCATTTAATCATAGAATTAATAAAACTTGTAAAGATTGAGCAATTGAAACACACATAAACGAGAACGAACCGAAATGATTATTCCCTAACCTTAGCTAGGGGATTAGTTGCTCATAGTAAATTTAACATGCAAATTCACATAAAAATAGGCCATCCTTAACATAAGCAAATGAAAGAGATAACTTACTAATAATGAGAAATCCACAAGGCAAGAGCAAATGCGAACTTAATCCACGACACATCAATGTCTTCAACAAGTCTCCAAAAGAATCAAATACAAACTTAGAAAACTTTAAAAAAAAGGGGGAAGAAAGATGGTGATGAAAATGATAAAAAAAATGATAATGCAAGATGATGGGATACTTCACATGATGAAAAGAGGATGTTCTTATAGTTTCAAAACCACAGTTCCAGTTAAGTGTTGTTCCCGAAGTGCTCCACTGTCGCCAGCTAAAACATGCCAGATTTTGAGTAAAATGTGCTATCTGCCAGCCAGGGTTAGCGGCGCTAACCCTCCTTAGCGCCGCTAAGGAGCATGGGTTAGCGGCGCTAACATGCCTTAGCAGCGCTAAGGGTCGGTCAGCTCCAAAATTTGACTTTCCGGGCTTTCGTACTCTCGGCTAGTGTCCCGTGAGTCCCGCTTGAGCTGGAATATTGGCCTTTGCGTATTTGGTCGCGTGAACTAGTATAGGACTTCTCGGAATCAGACGGGGAACATCAATCGGATGACCTACTACCTGAAATCGCACCAACAGAAAAACACGAAAAACAAGGAAAAATAGGACTAAAAATAACAAAAATACCAGACACACTAAAATATCAAAACAAACACATGAAACGACAAAATAGACCGAAAAATCGTAAAAAACTACCTAAAACGAGGAAAATGATCAACAAAATACTAATGAAAATAATAACAAAAATGGGACAAATACTAACAATTATCATTTTTTCTACAGATGAGAAAGTTTCAAATTTTATTTGTCCATTCTTCTTGGGTGTAGTTATTTTCCCATTTGTATTGCGTTTTTTCGTTATTGTTTTGTCTTTCATTCTCCCTATTTTAGGTCTTTTTGTTGGTTTTAAGTCTATTTTGTAGTTTGTTGCGTGTTTTCTTTTATTTTAGGGTTTTTGTGTTTTTGTTTGTGTTTCTCGGTTTTCTTCGTGTTCTTGTCTATTTTGGTGTACAGGTTGGGAGCTTCGGGTGGTTTCAAGAATAAGTTAGCCATGCAAGCATAATTAACTAGTAGAGTTTGTTGGTGACGTGTAGGAAAAACACGACACTCAAGTATGAGTTCGGACGAGCTCAAACGAACCCAAAACGCAAAGTCGCGTTGTCTAGACCCTAGCGGCGCTAAGGCTTGCACGACCAGAACTTAATAAAAGCCCGTTTTGCTCATTTTTTTTGGATACCATTCATTGGAACTCATTCCCGACCCTAGGAAAACACCTACAAACTCATTTTTATCATTTTACACCACAAAAACATGAATCTTCATCTTGATATGATCTTGGAGAGTGACACTCCAAGATTTGTTTTCGGAGTAAGCTTGTAACGCCCCGTATTTTATTATTAAAGAAAAATACTAGCTTTTAATTTTAAGCTAGCCTTTATTAATAAATAATCATGTTCATGTTCAAGTTCAGGTTAATCAGTCAGTTATATTTTGTGTTCGACTATTAGTCGATAAGTTATTCAGTTTAGTTAGTTCAGTAACCGAATAAATTTCCAGAATTAATTCCGATTAGTTTCATTAATTAATTAATTCGGAATTAATTAGTTAAATTGACGAATTATCCGAAATGTCGATATTCGGATTAATCGTCCAAGTCATAAATATTCAAATTAATTTCGAATCACGTTTACGTTCGGATTAATTTTGGTATTTAAATACCAGTTTAATCTAGTTAATTATGTATTTTAAATAATTAAGTATATCATTATATTTAATTAAAGTTCATGACCATGATGAAGATCTTAAATTCAAAATTATGCTCAAGTTTTGTAAAAAGCCGTGAACATTTTTATGCTTATGTAATTCATGGACATTTTCTAAATTGGTCTAAATAGTTTAGCATGAGGTGTCATGTTTTTATCAATTAGCTAATGACTAAGTCACATAAATGATGACTTAGCATAATTAAGTCATTAGGGCTTGACATGTGGAAGGAAAATAATTCACCTCTTTCCCTACAATTTGACCATGTATATAAGCGCACACTTGGGATGAAAATCTCGGGATATAAACATATCATTCAGCTCAATTATAAGAGGGATCATAGAGAGTAGTAAGGGAGCGATCTCATCACACACACGGCAATTCATTGCGCACGCACGCACGAGATGAAGATCGCGATTCAAGCTTGTGCAATTCTTCAAGAGCTTGAGAGGTAACTTTACCTTCATTGTTTCTTCATGATAGTAGAGTCATTTTAGGCTCGTTATGAGCAATCGGGTCCGGCAACATGAGTTAAGCTAGATTAAGTTCGGTTTATATCATGAATAATCCATACCGAGTTACTTTCATTTAGGTCCGGCAACTCCCGAGTAGTTAATGTTCTATAGTCATTATTAAGTATTTCATGTTCAGTAAAACCAGGGTTGCCGAGGAAAAGTGAGATTTGGTCGAGAGTTGGCTTAAAGCCAAAGACCGCGCACGGTGCGCGTGTCCATAGCCAACTTCATGTCATTGGCCTGATTTGTTGGGCGAGTTAAATGGGATTATTCATGTTAGTTTCAATCATGATATATTATATAAATTCATGTTAAGTTGGTCAAGGGAATCATGGTTTGGCCAAAGGATTGGCTAGAGCCGTCGGTTACGCACGAAGCGCAAGCCGTGGCCGTGTACGTTCGAGTATGTTATGTTCATGATGTTCTACCGTCCTATATGCACTTAGTCATGTTATGTTGAAATTATGGTTTGCCATGTTAACTCACGTTAATCGGTCGGAGGATAATCACCGGACGGCCGACGAGGGTCGGTCGTACTTGCGCTGTCCGCACGTAGCGGCCGCAGCGTACCGGCGGGTGTGCGTGCAGTCCGGGTGTTGCGCGGTAGGTGCCGCGTGTGATCAGTAACTGCAGCGAGTAGTCGTTGGCAGTGCGCCTGTGCACGCCAACGTTCAGTCGTGCACGCCAGCGTGCGGTAACGCACGCCAGCGCGCAGCATCATGTATATCAGTAACCGTGGCAGTGCCCAACAGCCTGCTGAGTGGCCAGCGCCGCGAAAATCGCACAGCAGCATCCGCGCAGTGCCCCGTCAAGTCCTGTTAGCGCCAATGTGCGCATTCACGCATCCAAGTACCTGTCGCAGTGCACGGTAGCACCCAGCATTTAGCGGCGCTTGGTGCCAACGCACATAGCGTCTGGCAGCGCCGAGGTCTATTCTAGCGCGTCCAGCAGTGCTCGATGGGCTTAACTCGCGTCAGCCGTGGCCAGGTTCATGCAGCATCCTCGGCCGTGGCTTCGGCAGGCCCGGCAGCCGCCATGCCCGCACTCAGTGATACCAGTAGCCGCAGCAAGGCCGCGGGCCGAGTTAGTCGCTGACCGCCTGGTCTGAGCGGACCGGTGGTTCGGCCAGACCGGTTTAACCCACAAATCAACATTTAATTCCCGGTTCATGATTTCAATATCATTTTCAGTTAAAATTCTGGGTTCAGTTCAGCTCAGTTAATTTATGTCAGTTCAGTTTCGTACTTAGCCGGTTTTAGTTATACCGAATAAGTCCGAATATCATTTCAGGTTCAGTAGAGCATCTTAACATAATTAAACAGTTAAATTATCAGTCTGAGCATAGTCAATAGTAATTGTTTATATTATATTTCAGTTTGATCAGGCATCAGCACTA
>CACSLK010020742.1:12488038-12505555 GCA_902706635.1 Striga hermonthica | reverse complement strand
TTCTCGCATATTTTCGATCATTGTTTCGCATATGTGAACGTTAGAACAACCCACCTCTAAGAGTAACACAAGCTCCATCTCTTTTTCTCCTTCGCATTCTCCACCCTTAGGGTCACCTTCCATCACCTTGGCTCTCCCGGCCACGACGTCCTCCAAGGCGTATACGCCTAGCAGGGCTACGTGTTCGAACCCTATTATCTCTTTCTCGGATTACCAAATCACCAAACTTACATAAAAGGTCAAGTTGTCCCGAGGGTGGGATCTCAAGATCCCTCGTCCCGGTGATTTGTACCACAACCCCCCACATAACTTCTATAGCATCTTTATACACCAAGCCAATGTCGGGCTAAAATTTCCATTACACTCCAACCTACTCCAGTTAAGCCGGTTGTACCGCCTACTCCTGAACCGATTTCCTCCCAACGCAGTCCGCCTCCTCGTTGGCTTCATCATGATATGCCGAGCCCACCTCGACAAATTCGACCCTGAACTATGTTTCTATTGCCTCTGCTTCAGGCCCTTGAACAACTCACCCTACCTCATGCGCCGCAACAATGTCCGTTTCTTAGCACAACCTAAGTCGAAAGTCCATAATTGGAAAAATAAATTTTAATTCATCTGCCACCCTTCTGATGCCTTTGATTTCCCATCAGACTGGCTGGACGAGGTACCAGGCCAATGCTAAAACCTGAAGCAAAACGTCGAGTACGACACCCTCATCCGCCAATAGAAAGCTCACTCGCTCCACGTGGTGAAGCTAACCTCTAACGACTAGCTTCTTTGGCACTTCCAACTATCAAGCTGCACCTCCGACCCCGTGATGATATAGGTAGGCACTTGGTGTCGTGGACAGCTATCATGTCGTTTATTTTCTTTTGCATAATAATTTTTTTCACGCATTGTATAAATGTCATGTTTATTTTCTTATTGTTTCATGCCTCTTGTATTGTAGAGGTGCTTGTTGACACCATCGCCACCAACGAGGTCCTAGTGCCTGCCAACCTGCCATCGCAGCAGGCGACTGACTCTGTGGATGACGCTAAGGTCACCTCCACAGCGCTATTGCAAGCCGCGTACTAGGGATTTTACAAAAACGTGCAAGTCCTAATCCCAGAAGAAAACCACACCATCCCAGGGTGACGAGCAGAATACCCACTTCGAGTCAATCTTAGAGCGGCCGAGCCAATTTTCCAGCAACAAAGACGCATCGGTGATGACCTTCTACTTCCTCTCCATCTTCCCCGAAGGTTAAACGGCCAAATGGCCAACTACTTGGTTAGGTATAACTTTATGCCTTAGAACTTAACAACACTGAGTTAACGTGCGACCGCTTATTCTTCCGTAAACAAACCTTGGCCAACTTAGCTCCTATCATTAATGAGTCTTTAGAGGATGAATTCAATGAGGTAGAAATGCTGAAGGGCAAGGTGGCCAAGAGTGATGCTCGACTTGCCACCCTCACGGAAGCCCTCGATCAGGAAAAGGCTGCGGGAAAGATCCAAGAGGCTCTCAATTAAGAAAAGGCCGAGAAGAAAAGCTCTAGGAAGCCCTACAAGCCAAGAACACCGAATTCAAAAAGTTGCGGCTGTCCGTAGAGGACCATGTTGCCCAGACTCGTGGCAAGGGCGTGGCCGCCTTTCTCTCCTCCTCTGTCGGTCGGAGCTTCATTGAGCACTATCGCATGAAGCTGCTGGCACAATACCACAACTCTATTGCCTTCCTCGGTTGGACCGTCACTTCATGCCTCCAATACTTCAAGGAGGGAATTGTGCAGACCCAAGCCCAGGCGAAGAACCAAGGCTTCACCATCTCTGTGAATGAGGCCGCGATGAAGAAAGGACTCTCAGGCCCATTGGGTGGAATGGAGACAACTCGCTTCTTGTTACCCATCCTTGATGGGAACTAGTCTTGGAGACTGCCGCCACCAACACCGGGCTATCAGCGAAGTGGGTCATCGATGAGGAGGAGGACACTGCACCACCTACTTAGCATTACTTATGATTCTCTTAGATGTGTTGAACATCTTTTGTTACTTTTGGCGTGTAACCGTAAATACTCGCTTCGTCTTATGCCTTTATATGTTCAATACATTATGTTCTTCTTTTGTTTCTGGAAATTGATTTCACTTATTTATTTGCAACGCCATTTTAGGCTTCGACGTAACACTTATATACCATCAATACTTCATGTCAAGCTCCCCGCATTTAAGCATTTTAGTATTGTACACCTCGTCATTCCCCCTCTTAAGTGGTAAGAATCACTCACCAAGTCTTGCCAAAAATTAGCATGGTGACAACGGGCTTTTGCACCAGCAAAACTATTACTAAGTTCTACAAGACCTGTATGTTCGACTCCGTACAACGACTTCCGCCGAGGTGACCGCTCGACGACAGTCATTGCCAAGGTCAACAGGCCACGACCGATACTTCAACAAGTCTTCGCCTAGCTCCACGAGCTTAAACGCGACTGACAGGCTTGCGCCCTACATAGGTCGGCGCCTACTCCGTGAGCTTAAGCGAGACTAACATGATTTCATCACTCAAAGGTCGTCGCCTAGCTCTGCGAGCTTAGATGAGACTTAAAAGCATTAACCCTACAAAGGTCGTTGCCTAGCTCCGTGAGCTTAAGCGAGACTGCAGGCTTGAGCCCTATAGAGGTCGTCATCTAGCTCCGTGAGCTTAAGTGAGAGTAACAAGCTTTTTCCCTACGAAGGTCGTCGCCTAGCTCCGCGAGCTTAGACGAGACTGACAGGCTTGCGCCCTATAGAGGTCGTTGCCTAGCTCCGCAAGCTTAAGCGAGACTAACAGGCTTGCGCCCTACAGAGGTCGTCATCTAGCTCCGCGAGCTCAAGCGAGACTAACAGGCTTTCGCCTTACGAAGGTCGTCGTCTAGCTCCACGAGCTTAGACGAGACTAACAGGGTTTTGCCCTCACACATTCCACGCACGAAAAAGAAAATCAAACTGATAAAACTTCAAATGCAATCTTATTACTTGTCTCGCTGAAACATAACAAAAATAAATGAAAGCAATTAAAAGTAGCACGTCTCCAACTATGCATAATATTTCTTCAAATGTAATACATTCCACGGTTGTAGCATCAGCCGCCTCTCTGCATTACGAAGTTCATAAGCACCTCCTGCGAATACCCTTTCAACAGTATGAGGGCCTTCCCAGTTCGGCTCCAACATCCAAACATGCTTCAAGGCGTCGGACTGACGACAAACCAGGTCCCCCACTTGGAATCGTCGAGCTCGAACTAACTTGTCATGGGCAGCCCTCATCCGCTACTTGTAAGCCGCCGTCCTCAATCCATCCTGATCATGCAACTTTTCCACCAGGTTCAGTGCCTCCCTTCGTAGCTTGACATTCCATTCTTCTGTGTAAGTGTAACCCGTTCTGAGTTGAAGCCGACCTATAAACTAAATGGTGTCTTTCCTGTTGAGGTCCTCGGCATCGTTCGATATGACCAAAGCACTGAATCAAGTTTGTCCACCCAAGCTCCTGAAGTCCTTTCCAACCTAGCCTTCAACCCATTCAAGATTGATTTATTTGCGACCTCGGCCTGCCCATTCGCCTGGGGGTGGGCTACCGTGGCAAACTGCTATTTGATGCCCATCTCATCGCACCAACTCATCGTACGCTGATCTCTGAACCGAGTGTCGTTATCGGATATAAGCACTCGGGGGATGTCGTATCGGCAACAAATATTGCTAAAGAGAAAATTTATCACCCTCTCTTTGGTGATCGTCGCCAATGGCTCGGCATCAATCCACTTGAAGAAGTGATCTACTATGACAATTAAGAACTTTTACAGGCCCGTCACCTGGGGCAAGGGTCCAACTATGTCAACCCCCCACTGGGTAAAAGGCAAGGGCGAGCTGATTAGAACCGTGTTCTCCGCCGTTCGATAGATTAATGGACCATGTTGCTGACACTTCTTACATTTGCGCACAAGGTCCTGCTCCATCATCCTCATATTAGGTCAGAAATATCCAGCACAAAATACCTTCCTAACTAATGCCCTAGCCTTCATGTTGTCACCGCAACATCCTTCATGCACCTCCCCAAGCACGTATTCTCCGTCTTGCTCAGAGACGCACCTGAGATGAGTCCCCATGTACAATCATTTGTATAGAATCTCATTATGCAAGTAGAACCTCAATGCCCATATTCCGACCATGTCGTCCCTCATATCCTTTCCTGCGATGTTCTCCTACAACCATTGTATTAAGGGCGACCTTAAATCCCTTTGCTCCTCAACTTCTAGCACCTGATCCAAGGTGCTCCTAGTCATATCCAACAAGTGTAACTGATCGATATCGGCAGTCAACAAGCGTCGCGGCCATTTTCAAAAGCAGGCCAACCCTACCATTTTCTCCTCGTCATATCTGTACCAACTCCTAGTGTAGCGCCACATTTCTTTTTAATTGATCATTTGCATTTTTGCTCGACTATTAAATGAATTCTCGATTATATGTTTTGCCTTGTATGATTTAAGTGATTATTGGTGATTTAATTGATTAGTTAATTCTCAATTATGATATAGCCATACTATCGTATAACGGTTTGATATAGCCATAATATCGTATAACGGTTCATACTATCGTATAACAGTTCAGACTTTACCGAGTCGACTTATCTGAAGTCGACTCTTTCTGCGGACTCCTTATAATATCTCTGGTCTGTAAGGGCCAAGGCGTCTCTCTCAGTCAACTTCCAGGTGTCGACTAGCAGAAGTCGACTCCCTCCGGAAAGATGGACAAGCGCATCAGGGTCTACAGACGATTGAAGATGACCAAGTCGACTCGAGTTGATGACCCGAGTCAACTGAGGAAGTCTCGAGGCTCATGGATCCCCGACGATTCCGGTGTACTTCAACATATAATAAAAAAGCTATTAAAGATAAGAAGGAATCTAGATGCTGACTAGGAGATGGACGGAATGCGAACCGACCAGGGTATTTTGGTCATTTCCAGTAAGTCGGCCGGGGCATTTTGGGAACTTCAGGTAAATGTTTTGCTTCTATATAAAGGAGCTAAGATAACCCCAAAACCCTAACTCCATTCATTCTATACTCTCCTCCATTACTGCTGCTGCTCTCTCAGAGCAGCTCTCTTCATCTCTCTTTCACATACTGACTTGGGTGTCAGAGGCTCTACGCCGGAAACCCCTCCGGCGTTGAGTTCTTGCAGGTGTTCTCGCGGTTCAGCAACGGTTTGAAGGCGATCGAGGCAGATCTGAGCCCATTCCATCGGTTCATCTCAGATCTGAGCTTGTTTCCATTGATTCACTCCAGATTTGAGGAGAGACCCATCATTTTGGCGCCGTCTGTGGGGAGTTCTTGAAGGAATTAAGAGCTTTACACCTAGCTTTGATCTGTCTCTGATGGCTGAGAAGGAAGGACTGCAGAAGAATTTGAACGAGGATTTCAGGGCAACGTGGACTGACAAGCGGCCTCCGCCGATTCCCAACCCCAGACCACCGCTCCAAGTTTTTGGTTTCCCACCGTTTGGAACACACCCGCAGTCAGGAGCGCGTGTGGGGGAGGAGACATCTATCACCCCACCTGGGGTCAAGATACTAGTGCTCACTCAAGGGGAGGCCATCCACGTAAAAGGCACAAGCGGAGGAGTCGATGGTCATGAATCGACCGAAACATCTCTGAGTTTTGGGAGGCATCCCGGACAACTTGAACAGGGAGCAAGGCCACCACCCCAAGTCGAGGAGAAAACGCTAACCATGACGAAAAGCGAGATGCAAAGAATGATTGCAGAGGAAGTGGCGGCCCAACTCAGGCAGACACAAGTCGAGCAACCTAGAGTCGAGCAATCCAGGGTCGAGCAACCTCGAATTGAACAACCTTCCCATGAGTGCGAGCAGCAAGCGCAGTCCCATGAAAGGCAAAGCAGAAGGGCGGACGAAGAAGAGTCCTCCATCGGAACTGTCAATCCACAAGCAAGGAACGATACTCTGGAACAATTGCTGGCTTAAGTGCGAGATTTGCAGGCTCGGGTCGAGGGGAGAAAAACGGGGAGCTCGAGGGGACACCCATTTTCACAACACATCCTAGACGCTGACCTACCCCAGGGGTTTAGAGAGCTCAATATCTGGTACGATGGGTCGACTGATCCCTCTCAACATCTGAGGAGTTTTGAGAATATGGCAGTATTGCATCGGTACAATGACCCTGTTCAATGTCGAGCGTTCTTGACGACTCTACGGGGACCCGCACAGGATTGGTTCCATCAGTTACCCCCGAGAGCCGTCAGGGACTTTGACGGGTTTAACTCGAGTTTTTTGAACCAATTTTCAAGCGTGAAGGCCCAAGAAAAATATCATCTTACTCTAATAGGTATGCAATAGAAGGAGGGAGAATCGTTGCGAGATTATGTGGCGAGGTACACGCGGGCATGTGTCGACGTACCTTCAGCCACCGAGAAGATTAAATCGGGTGGATTCACCAGAGGATTGCTCCCAAGATTGTGCAGAAACTCCTTGGCAAAGAGACCTGGGAGGACTTTTGATGAGGTCTTGGGGAGGCGTGCCAAATATATAAATGTTGAGGAAGCAGAAGCCGATTTCTTGCAAGCGGCAAAGGCGAAAACCGAACCCCGAGAAGAGAAGAAGGATAAGAAGCTGAGTTCGATGGCAGAGAGGAAGGGGTCCCCGAGAATAGAGAGATAGGGACGGCCGAGAGGGTGGAGGCTGACTCAATACACCCTTTTGTTGGCTCCACAAGCAAGGATATTGGAGGTGATGGAGAAGGAGATCCGCGACAATGTTGTCCGGTAGCCTCGAACGAGAAAGGATGGACTGACGAAGCCCAAAAGCAATCTGTATTGTCGATTCTACAAGGATTATAGGCACAACACCGATGACTGCAGGCACCTCAAAGACGAAATTGAACGGCTGATAAAAGCAGGCCATCTGAAGGAGTTCATTTATAAAGATCGAGAGAGAACCAGTCGGCGAAGAGAAAGAAGTAAGAGCCCTTGCAAAAGGGCGAGGACACCCGACAAGGAGGAGCTTCCTCAGAAGAGAGGGATAATTCATATGATATTCGGAGGGCCGACTGACGGAGTTTCTAATCGGTCCTGAAAAGCGTATGCTCGAGGCCGCTATGGAAAAGCTGAGGTGCAGCAAGTCGAGGAGAACAGCCCAGTGATGAATTTCGGGCAAGCGGATATAGGCGAAGTCGAGAGGCCACATAATGATGCTCTAATGATAACGGCCCAAGTATCGGGTTATGAAGTGCAAAGAGTGTTCGTCGACACTGGGAGTTCGGTGAACGTAATTTTCTATAATTGTCTCAAGAGAATGGAGCTGGATCTTGAAATAACACCTCTGCATACATCACTTGTTGGATTCAATGTTTAGAAGTTGCGCCCCTGGGAGAAACCATGCTCGCAGTCGTCCTTGGAGAAGGAGACCTACGGAAAGTCAAAATGGTGAGATTCGTGGTGGTCGATGTCGAATCCGCCTACATTGTGATTCTCGGAAGGCCTGCGTTAAACGCGTTCCAAGCGGTGGTATCAACTTATACATGAAGCTGAAGTCCCCAGTAGGAGATCGAGTCCGAGAGGCTCGATGGGGCAAAAAATTTTCGAGAACCTGCTACCAAACAGCAGTAAAAACCAACCAACGAACAGAAGTCAGGAGGGTAAAAGACCAGTGTCGAGTGAGAAAAGACCTAGGGGAAGTGACCTTGAGCCACATGGAGAGTTGATGGAAATCCAAATCAGGGAGAAAGAGGATCAAATCACCAAAATTGGAAATGAGTTGGAGGATGAGTTGCGTAGACAATTGGTGGAGTTGCTGAAGGAATTCAGAGACATATTCGCCTTCTCCCCTGAGGAACTGACGGGAATCGACCCAGATATCATGGAGCACAAACTCAATGTCGATCCCCTCAAAAAACCCATAAAGTAACGACTCAGACATCATGTGGCCGAGATTGACAAGGCAGTTGAAGTCAAAGTAGACAAGTTACTAAAAGCCAAACTTATCAAAGAAATCTAATTCCCTGAATGGATATCGAACACTGTGATGGTGAGGAAAGCACTGAACAAGTGGCGTATGTGCATCGACTTTCGCGACTTAAACCTAGCATGCCCAAAGGATCATTATCCGCTACCAAGAATTGATCAGCTAGTCGACTCTACGGCTGGCTGCGAGTTGTTAAGTATGATGGACGCATCTCAAGGATATCACCAAATCCCATTGGCCCCGGAAGATATAGCAAAGTGAGCTTCGGGACGAGCAAGGGAACATACTGTTATGTCGTCATGCCCTTTGGACTCAAGAACGCAGGGGCAACTTACCAAAGGCTGATGGATCGGATGTTCAAGTTGCAGATAGGGCGTAATATGGAGGTGTATGTAGACGACATCTTGGTGAAAAGCAGGTCCTCGACTTCGCATGTCGAGGATCTAAAAGAAACATTCAAGACATTAAGAGCATTCGGGATGAAGCTGAACCCGAGTAAATGTGCCTTCGGAGTGAGGGCAGGGTGTTTTCTTGGCTATGTGGTGACTGAAATAGGAATTGAAGTGAACAGGGACAAGGAGAAAGCCATACTCGACATAGTCGCACCAAGAAACATCAGGGAAGTGCAAGTCCTAACGGTTCGAAGTGCCGGTTTAAGCAGATTCATCGCTCGAGCAGCAGAAAGAAGTTTCCCATTCTTCAAGCTGCTCTAGAAAAAAACTTTCCAATGGAATGACGAGGCATAAATGGCATTCGAAAAGTTGAAAGAATTTTTGCGCGAGCTGCCGCTATTAACAAAACCAGAACCTGGGGACGAGTTGGTACTTTGCATCTTCGTGGGAATATTTTCTTTAAGTTCGGTATTACTACGAGAAGATAGAGGCGCCCAGCAGCCGATCTATTACACAAGTCGAGTACTCCAGGGCGTGGAGGTGAGATACTCCGAGGTCGAGAAAGCTGCCTTGACATTGGTGATAACAGCTAGAAAACTGAGGCCCTACTTTCTAAATATTGTGATAGTAATAAGGACAAATTTCCAGTTTGGAGAAACCCTAGGTCGACTTACTGTTTCGGGCCGACTCGTGAAATGGGTAGTCGAGCTAAGTGAATACTCCATCAAATACGAGCCACGACGTGCCATAAAAGCCCAAGTTTTAGCGGACTTCATTTAGGAAGGGACCAAAGGGGAAGAAAAGAAGTGGATAATACATGTCGATGGATCCTCAGCAGCCAAAGGATCTGGTCTAGGGTGATGGGCCGGGTGATGGGGAACTGCGAAATAAAGGAGGATAGAATGTTGAAATATGTCGAGGAAATTCAAAGCCTCGTACAAGGCTTGGATAAATTCGTGTTGACTCAAATCTCTCGAGAAGAAAACAAGCGAGCCGATTGGCTCGCAAGAATTGCAAGATCTAATGAAGGAAAAATGGGAGGTCATATTACCACGATGCATCTGGAAGGAAGTGTCCTTAACCAAACGATGGAGGTCGATGAAAAAGACGATTGGAGGAAGTCGATTCGTGAACTCTTGCAAGGACGCATACCTGCAAGAGATAGGCAAGAAGCGGAGAAAGTTGCTCGATATTTAACCAAATACTTTGAAGTCGATGGGATCCTATATAAGAAGTCGATGACCGGCCCTCACCTGCGCTGCGTTTCCGAAGAGGAAGGGAATTATGTCCTAAAAGAGATCCATGAGGGATGTTGCGTGGCGCACGCAGGATCTCGAGCCCTAGCCGGCAAAGCACTGCGAGCAGGCTAGTACTGGACAAAATCCAGAAGATGGCCGAGCAGTTAGTGCGAGATGCGCAAGATGCCAACGACATGGTCCGATTCCCCATATCCCGGCTGAAACCATGACGACAATCAACTGCCCAATACCTTTCGCTCAGTGGGGAATCGACTTGGTGGGACCCTTGGCAATGAGAACGGGGCAGAGAAAATTCCTTGTAGTCGCAGTCGACTACTTCAGCAAATGGGTCGAGGCAGAGCGCTGGCAAAGATTACTGAAGAAAAAATGCTACAATTCCTATTCAACAACATCTATTGTCGATTCGGAGTCCCGAAGATATTAATCTCAGACAATGGAACTCAATTTCAAGGCAAACGAATCCAAGCATGGTGTCTCGACATGGGCATTAAGCAGCGATTTGCCTCAGTGGCGCATACCCAGCCAAGTTGAAGTGACGAACCGAACTATCCTCCAAGGACTGAAGAAAAGGTTGGAAAAAGCGTTAGGGGCTTGAGTCGACGAGCTAACAACAGTGCTTTGGGCCTATCGGACGACTCCGAGAAGTTCAACGGGTCAATCCCCGTTCCACATGGTATATGGAATGGATGCGCTCCTACCCATTGAAGTGGGTTTACTGTCTCACAGGTCGACATTCTATGAAGAGGGGAAGAATGAGGAAATGGTCGCAGAAGCCCTCGACTTAATCGAAGAAGACAAGAAGGTTCGAACTCGACGTTTGCAAGTGGGAGACCTCATCCTCAAGCGAGCAGATGCCCTTAAACATGTGGGAAAGCTTGAAGCTAACTGGGAAGGACCTTTCACAGTCACAAAGGTTCTTGAGAGAGGAGCATACGAACTCGAAGACGGAGAAGGTCGACAGCTGCCTCGATCTTGGCACGTGATCCATCTAAAACGCTTTTATGCCTAAGGCAATGTCTTGAATCCCTTTTTGTACTAAAAAACGTTCGAATCAAAATCAGTAATGCAATGAATTTCAAGTTTGTGTTTCAATTGTGTCTTTTACATATCCATATCAATCTTATTATGATTACTTCACAAGTTAAATTTTTTAAGAAACGGCTGTAAAGCCAACTAGCTCCAAACAACTACGAAGTTGTATTTTCGAGTGGAATCTCGATCAAGGCTATGAAGCCTGCAACTACGAAGTTGACAAAACAACTATGAAGTTGTATTTTCGAGGAGAATCTCGATCAAGGCTACGAAGCCGGCGACTACAAAGTCAGCAAAACAACTACGAAGTTGTATTTTCGAGTGGAATCTCGATCAAGGCTACGAAGCCTGCGACTACGAAGTCGACAAAACAACTACAAAGTTGTATTTTTGAGTGAAATTTCGATCAAGGCTACAAAGCCTGCGACTACGAAGTCGACAAAACAACTACGAAGTTGTATTTTCGAAAAGAATCTCGAACAAGGCTATGAAGCCTGCGACTACGAAGTCGACAAAACCACTACGAAGTTGTATTTTCGAAAAGAATCTCGAACAAGGCGATGGAGCCTGCGACTACGAATCTGATAAAGCAACTACGAAGTTGCGAAACTATGGCAATTCAAGCAACAAAGTACGACAAAAAAAAGAACAAAAACAAAAGATAATATTCATGATAATTTCATAACAAAAGAGGATCCTCTCGACCTTTACAATCCGAAAATAGGTCGAGAGTGATAATAAGAGAAAGCAGAAGCAAAAACTTCAAAAAAGTAATAATAAAAAAAGGGGGACGACAACCTCAAGATACGATTCTAGGAGTCGGTGTCAGACTTCTCCGCATCATCTGCGCCACCATCGACTATGGTCGCAGTCCGCTCAGCATGGAGAGGGGCTTCAAGCTGAGAGAGTTTGGCAACATGAATGGACTTGGCCTCGAGGCCAGACCACCACGGGTAATCATCCGAAAGGGATGTGTCACCCTCATAGCCATCGGGGTCGGAGAGCGCACGCCTCATCGCCTTGCGGTCGAGCTTTCCCGCAAACTCAGACCCCACCACCACCGCCTCCCATGCATCGAAGGTATGATCGAAGTACTGAATGGCGGTGGGGAAAAGCTTGTCCAGAAACTCGGGAGAATTGCAGAAAGCCTTGATAACTTCCTTGCGATAAGTCTCGATGAGGACAGAACCCATCGCAGACTTGAGGAACAATTTTCGGCCCTGCACAGTGCCGATGTCCCTCTCGAATACGACCTCCTCCCGAGCTTTCTAAAGTCGGCCTCGAGCTGCTCGTTGGTATGCTGAGCCACGGCTTTGTCGGCCTTCAGTTTGTCGACCAAAGCTCTCGACACCTCCAAATCCTTCTTCAGCTTAGCAATCTCTTTGAGTTGCGCCTCGCACTTATCCTCGAGGGCCTTGGTGGAGGAGGTAGGGGCCTTGGTCTCTGCCTCGAGACCAGGAAGTACGGCTGCCAAGAACTACCAAAAACAAAAGAGGATAAAACAAACAAGAAGCCGAAAAACAATAACAAATGTTAAGTCAAACAAAAGATAAGTACCCGAGTGAGGCATTGGGTAGCGTAACAAGAACACTCATAATCATTCCCCTCGACGCGGGCCTTGTCGGCCTCGGGAAGAAGAGAATTGAGATATCTGGCCACTTTATGCGGCTCTGGATGGTTCCAGAGCCGGGACAGCATCTTAACCATCACATCTTTATAAGTGATGGCAGAGGGAGCGTTCTTTTCAACTACTTTCTCCTTGCGCTTGTCGACCTTACGGCGCTTAAGATCGGCGGGAAGCAGGGTAGGAGTCCGTTTTTCTTGGGGCCTCTTGCGGGTGCCGGGGCCCAAAGACTTGGGTTGTTTTGCTGCAACGACTGACTTCGGTCTGGACCCACCAGGCGGGGGAGGAGCAGACTCGCCAGCCAACTGCCCGGTCGGCTGTTTCTTCTTCACTTAGAAGCGCTTGAGTGCTTTGACTGAAACAAAAATAAATAATCAGACAACGAGGTTAAAAGAATAAAATAAAAGCAAAACTCGACATCGTAAGAAATGTTGAACAACTTACGAGGATCATCGAGCCGAGAAAGATCATCATAAAGGACAATCCGAGCGTAATTGACCAAAACACGATCCCTTATTATTCGACGAGCACTATAAGTGTGTTTATTAAGTTCTTCCAAGAGTTTTTCGAAATTCTCGAATCGAGTTCATTTCATTTGCTTAACTGTCGTAGTTATCCAATTATTTACATAAAGATAAGCACCGACGGGGGAACGGATAAACACGAATTTCGATTTCTGTTCCATGATATTCGAGGAGAGTTCGTCGAAAAAGGTAATGTCAGAACGGCGAATCAAGCAATGGGCCCCTTTTTGGAGTCGGTAACTATAGCAATAGTGGAAAAATTCGGCTGAGAAAGAACAAAGAACTATACGAGAAATGACAATAAAGGCTAGCATGATACACAAAGCGTGTGGGGAAAATTGGTTTATTAGGGTACTATACAGATCACTTATCTCCAAGAGCTCGACTTGGATAGGAAAGCGGAGGCAAAAAATGACTTGGTCGACAAAGAAAGTGTGACAACCCTGCGGGGGACAAGCGAAGTCATTATCGGGGCCTGGAGCAACCAACTCCCAATCGGAGGGAAGCCTGCTAAACTGCCTGAAGCCCTCGACTTGAGCTACAGAGGCATAAGAAAAAGGGTTTAGAGTGGCCAATTTGGCAAGAGGGTAGGCTACTGATACAACCTCTCGAGGATCGACGAGAGGAGCAATTATTGGTATAGGTACAGGACTTGTGCTATATACAGGAATATCTAGCAACCTAATGGGAATACCTCGAGGAATTAAGTCGAGGCAAGGAGAATCTCCTCGAGGACTCTTTGAGATCTCTACTAAACCACCATCTAACAGTGCTTGATCGTATTCAACCCAGTCGACCTTCGGAGTAGAAGCATGCGATGAGGAAGAATGAGGAGAGACGTTAACCGTCCTATAACCAACTATCTCAACTGAGTCAAATTGGTCGAGGCCCCTATCGATCAGTTTGTCAAGTGTGGCAGGAGAGGAGTTGGAATGGGAAGCTAGAAGAAAAAGAATCGAGATCGCAGATTAGTCATCACAAAATAAAATCAAACAAAGTACAAACGACTCACCGAGGTAGACAAAAGTATAAAAGAACGAGAAAGCAATGCGTTATGACTCAATGAAGATATACCAGCGAGTCGACATAAGGACAACTCAAGAAAAGAAAGAGAAAAAGCCGACAAGTCGACACGAGTCGACGCAATGAAAAAAGCGATAAGCAACTACACGCTAAAAAATCGGCTATCGAAAAACAACAAATCAAAACAAGGCATGCTCACCAAGGATTTAACACATAATTTACAAGAAAAGTTGGAAGAACACGAAGAACATACAAGGGTGCAGAAAAGCCCAAAACCCAGAAAAAATAAAAAAAAAAAAAAGAAGGAGAGAAAAAATAAATCGATAGAAGCCGGAAGATAAACTAATAATACTTACCCATGTTACTCATGTTGGCCTAGAAATTAATTAGAATGTCGGAGCTGCGGGCAAAAGTCGCCGGAAAAACTGAGATTGCTAAGATCGCCGGAGTTGCAGAGGAAGTTTAGAGAGGGTGAAAAGTGTTCAGAAAGGAAGTTGAATTATACTTATATGAGAGGAGGATAGATGTTAGCCGTTAGATCAACAAGGAAAGCAACGATCCTGATGAAGCGCGGAATACGAAGAGTCGGCGATTGAGGTGACGCGCGTCACTTCAAAAGTTTTTGAAATTTGAAATTCAAAAAAATATCAAGAGCATCAGACACATCATGAATAAGAGAATACTCGACCCATGTAATGAGACGTGACAAGGGCCGCTAAGGCGAATCGTGCAACCCGAGTCGGGGGGATGCAACGATCGAACTTTTTCTTGCGCTTACATATCGACCTCTTTATGACTGCCGGCATAAATCGAATTTTTCAAAATGGCTATATAGCCGATTAGCTCTATCAATTAAAAACTCAATTACCACAATATCTCTCGAGCGGAATCTCGAGTACACAATTGCTCGACTTCGACCAGCTCACAAGAAGGGTTGAGAGAAGACGACTCGAAAAACTTAGTTCAACAGCTATGAAGCTGTTAAAACAGTTGCTCCACTTCGACTAGCTCGCAAGAAGGGTTGGGAGAAGACGACTCAAAAAACTTAGTTCTACATCTATGAAGCTGTTAGAACAGTTGCTCGACTTTGACCAGCTCGCAAGAAGGGTTGGGAGAAGACGACTCGAAAAACTTGGTTTAACAGCTATGAAGCTGTTAGAACATTTGCTCGACTTCGACCAGCTCACAAGAAGGGTTGGGAGAAGACGACTCGAAAAACTTAGTTCAACAGCTATGAAGCTGTTAAAACAGTTGCTCGACTTCGACCAGCTCGCAAGAAGGGTTGGGAGAAGACGACTCAAAAAACTTAGTTCAACAGCTATGAAGCTGTTAAAACAGTTGCTTGACTTCGACCAGCTCGCAAGAAGGGTTGGGAGAAGACGACTCGAAAAACTTGGTTTAACAGCTATGAAGCTGTTAGAACAGTTGCTCGACTTCGACCAGGTCGCAAGAAGGGTTGGGAGAAGACGACTTGAAAAACTTAGTTCAACAGCTATGAAGCTGTTAAAATAGTTGCTCGACTTCGACCAGCTCGCAAGAAGGGTTGGGAGAAGATGACTCGAAGAACTTAGTTCAACAACTATGAAGCTGTTAAAACAGTTGCTCGACTTCGACCAACTCGCAAGAAGGGTTGGGAGAAAACATAGTAAGACGAGATAAGGAACTAAGCAATTAAAAGAAAAATCACAAGCATAACCACGAAGAGTCGACAAGATGTAGAAGCGACGAGCAAGAAAAGAACAGAAATAATAACCATTATAAAGAAACTTGTTACATCCGAAACCATCTGAACCTTTACATCGGAAAATAGGTTGAGATGGCAAGAAGCAAAGAAGTAAACAAAAAAAAAACAAATACAAATATCACTTCGATCAAAGCAAAAAATCTAAGCCTGCTGAGAGTTGGCCATCGACTTTTCAGCAGCATCTACACCCTCATCACCAACCGGCTCGGTCCCGGCACCTTCCCCCTCCCCGATCGGCTCCTTGCCCGGCCGATCGACTTCAATCTCCTCGTCGACCGGCTTTTCTTCATAGTTGGCTCCACTTGGCTCGAGCAGTTAAACCAGGCCGACCAAGGGGAGTGGAGGGACTTCAAACTTAGAAGAAAGCTTAGCTGCATAAATAGCCTTGGCCTCGAGGCCAGTCCACCACGCATGACCCGGAGGGAGAACTGCTTCGCCCTTGTTACCGACAAGGTCGGGGAGAGTTTGCTTCACAGCCGCCCGGTCGATTGTCCCCGAAAAGTCGGGCTTGGCCACGACTTGCTCCCACGTATTGTAAGCGAAGTCGAAATATTGGACCGCCGCGGGAACTAGCTCATCAAGGAAGTCGGGAGAATCGCAGAACGCCTCAACCACAGTCTTACGGTAATGTTCGAGGAAGACAGCCCCAGTTGGGGACTTCAAGAAGGTTCTACGGCCTTCTTGGAGACCATTCTCCCTCTCGACCATGGCTTCATTTGTGGCCTTGATCAGGTAGGCTCTCAACTTCTCGGCTTTCCGGGCAGCCGCCTCCTTGTCGGAACGGAGTTTGGCGATGACGGCGTTGGCAGCCTCGAGCTCTTCTTCCTTGGCCTCGAGCTCCTCGCACTTGGCCGCGTACTTTTCCCCCAAAACCTTGACATTGTTCTGGGGAGAAGACGCCTCCTCGATCATGGAGGGAAGAATGTAGGCGAGAAGCTGAAAAGAAAGCGAACAAATGAAATGATAAGATGTCGACATAGTACTAAAATGGAGGAAAAAACACAAGATTAAACTCACTCGAGGGATGAGCCGAGCAGCATAGCAGGGTCGATCGTAGGGATTACCGTCGGTACAGACTTGATCATCCTCAGGAAGCACCGATTGGAGGTAGTTAAGAATCTGAAGGGGATCGGGGTTGTCGAAAGTCGAGAAGGTTGTTGCAAGGTCACAGGCTGCACCTTCACGGGGGACGACTGCCCCGCATCCTTCACAACGGCCGGCTCCTTTCCCTTTTGGCGCTTCATGGAGTCGGGCACCATAGTCACGTTCCTATGATCCTGGGGACTCTTTCGGAAATGGGAATGTAACACCCCACTTTGATTTTACAGAAATTTCGAATTTTCCAAAAACCCGAATAAAATTTTCAAAAATCATTTTCGAAAACTTAGTAGGTGTTAACTAACATTTCTCATACCCCAAGTCTTATCTGGGCTCACGAGGATTCATTACCCGGTTTTCGTAATCGGTTTTCATTAACCAATAACAACTCATGAATTAAAAGCCAAACATCAAATTCAAATAGGCAACAATTCATAAGTCTCCGAATCCATCACACAAGTACGAACGATAATTTGCACAAACACGAAGTGCACCAAAACTTATTGAGTTCAGCGGAAGATATAAAAATGCATAAATAATCAATCGACCCCACTCGTCTCATCCTTGTCACCCGGCTGTCACTGACCTGCATCGGTAAAGAGCAGGTGGGGATGAGCACTAGATGACAAACGTGCTCACCACTATGCACATATATAATAATAACAGTTGGTATGGTTAGAGTATGAACATAAAGCAATCATTTGTCACGTCTCCAATTCACACCACATCATAACATAATACCCACGTGTACACATCTTTCATTAGCCAAGGAAAGGGGATTCATTACCCTAACTCATGGGGGTACGTGCCACTGTAACGGACACGGCCTTTCAT
>CACSLK010020742.1:12453873-12466910 GCA_902706635.1 Striga hermonthica | reverse complement strand
CCCGTGATTCCATCAGCAAGCCCGTCCCCACCGCACGTCGAGTTTATCGCCGCTGCCGAGTGAAAGAGAACCGTGACCAGCTGCGCCTCCGTTGCGTGATACCGCCATCATTCGGTGACCTTCACTCTCGATTCCCGGACGTGAGCAGCCCCCAGCAGCGAGCCGAAGCCGGCCGTTGAGCTGCTGTCCGCGCGAACCATCGAGCTGCTATCTGCACGGGCCCTCCTCCGCAGCAAGCAGGCCGTTCCCGATCGTGTGCAGCACCATAGCAGTCCGTTTCCGTCGAACTCGAGACGCTGCTCCACCATCCTCGCACTTTCATGCCACCGCGAGCGCCTTCGCTAGCCGCCGTGTGTTTGTCGTCATTCCTCGTTCGACCCTTCTCTACGTATTGTGTCTTGAGAACGGTATTCTTTTGAGCTCAGGACTGATTTTATTTGTTGCTCAATATTATCGAATTAACGTACGTAATAATTCAAGTGAAAATCGTAAGATGTTGTTTTTCTATCGTGTTTAAATAAGACCGAGTTGGACCTCGGACAATGTGTTTGCGATTTATCTGATATTTAAGTCTTAAAGAATGGAAATCGAGGCTTGCTTAACATATGAATTACGTGTTTTGGTTGTTATGTTCATGAGTGTGTGATTTTGGTTGAATTTGATTGAAAAACGTAAAGTTATGGCCTCTGTTTGTGCTCAGTTTTTCATATCATAGAAGCTATTTTCTGGTTAAGTGTTCATCATAAGAATTGTAGCATTTTGAGTTAGGTTTCAGTGAGTTTTGGAATTTTGTGATTCGGAGTTGAAATGAAATTTATATGAATTTTCAAAGTTGGACGAGCATGCTGTTTTGATAAACTCGGGCAGAAAAGTTGATCTTATTTCATGACTATTTTTGATGATCTTAGCGTGCCTGAATAAAAATATGTTATTCATAACAAATGTAGTGCATGTTGTAAGATGCTTGTGAGAGTTGGAATTTTTAAAAAAGGAGTTGATTTGAATTTTATATGATTTTTCAAAGTAGGATGTACACCCAGTTTTTATGAAACTCGGGCTGTGTTTAAGTGTTGAATGTGTCCTCTGTTTTGATGACCCGAAAGTATTCGTATGAAAAAGTTCTCTTCATAACAATTGTAGATTCCCATGTGTAGATTCTATAGGTTTTGAGTTTGTATGAATTGGAGTTGTGTAGCTTGAGTTGTTGCCATTTTACTAAGGTGTTGTATATTCGAAAAGTTATTCGTTGTTTCTGTTGTACCTCAGGTTAAGCTAACAGAGACTGATTATTTGAAGTTGCTTTCTTCTTATGAAATGTAATATGTTTCTTATGAAGCTAACAATGTCAATGGGAATGTGCCGTAAAAGGAGACGCCACAAAAAGACTGAAATGGTCGGGGTGAGAAGGTCGGTCCAGATGGCTCCGAAGAGGAGGTTAGGCCGGTTGCCCAGCCTCGCATCTCCCCAGGCCGATGACGTATAGAATGCACCCTAGGATGTAAGTCTCCACCTCATGTCGTCCAAATCTCCCTCCAGAATGGGAATATGTCGTATCTGGTCAATCTTTAGTCTACTGAAACCCCCACCCTCACCTAGAATATCTTCCATCTTATCTCTATCCCAAAATCCCCCCGTCCAAAGGTCCTTCACCTGCATGAAAGGCAGGTGAGTGACCGGCCTAGTGCTTAAAATGGGGGTCTCGCCGAACCACCACTCATTCCAGAAGCTAACCTCACCAGAGCCCAAGGTTCAAAAAATGTGCTTCTGAGCACGTCTGCCAACAATGGTGAGCCGTCTCCACTATCGACTATCCTGAGCAGTGGTTGTCACCCTGCAAGGATGGGCACCCTCTGCACATCATTTCTAGCCACTTCTGCGGGACCAAGGCATCATTACATGTGACAACAAGCCCCTGCACATCTTCAACTCCAAACCTTAAAGTGGTCGATCTTGTCTATAGATGCACCCTCGGCCACCTCACCAGCAACTCTTTTCCCTCGGTAAGTCCTCTTCTTCTCTATGTGAATCTCCATCCATAGGACCCCCTGCGATCATGTGTATGACACCTTTCTTGACCGGCCTATTAAGTTGTTTATCAATCCTCCTCCGTTTGTCGCCTAATTCATGCCCCTCATGTCGATCTTATGGGCGCCCCATATCCTTGATCACGAATTCCTATAAGTGGTCGGGCCTAATGAGCCGCTCAATTTCATCTTTGAACTCTCTACAGAAATTGGTGGAGTGGCCATAGTCGCGATGGTACCGACATTATCTATCTTTCTCTGTGGAGAATTTTCGCGGTGGGGATACATGTTTTGGTTGTGTGAGCCATTTGTTCTCTTCTCGCTTTTCCATCATCTCCAGGATCTCCTGCTGCGGCGCATTAAGTGGCTTGTAATGCTCGTACCTCAGATCCCTGAACCGATCTTCAACTT
This sequence comes from Striga hermonthica, assembly GCA_902706635.1. Classification (NCBI taxonomy): domain Eukaryota; kingdom Viridiplantae; phylum Streptophyta; class Magnoliopsida; order Lamiales; family Orobanchaceae; genus Striga; species Striga hermonthica. The sequence continues at coordinate 12,464,475 of CACSLK010020742.1, read as the reverse complement.
TGGACTCTTTGGGGGCCACTCGTCGATCACTTTATCGAGCTTTCTCGTCTACCTGCTTAACCTTTGTTTTGTCATTCTGAATGAAATCCGCTTCAGCCTGCTTCATATTTACATATTTGCTACACCTCTCAAGTAGCTCGTCAAAGGACCTCGCCGGTGATGGGTCTACTTCGAGATCTGAAGTGAACCGATGGTAATGGGCTCCGAACTGCTCGAACCGTCTCCAAATCGCCTTTGAACCACTGCAAACACCTGCAAGAAATCAACACCGGAAGTGTTTCCGATGAGGAGCCTCCGACGACCAAGTCAATATGGGAGTGATGAAGATGAGCTCTGCTCAGTAGGAGCAGCTGCTGAGGAAATGAATAGAGAGAGTGAAAGTTAAGGTTCGGGATTACCTCACCTCCTTTACATAGAGGCAAAATACTTACCTGAAGTACCCAAAATGCCCTGGCCGACTTACGCTAAGTGTCCAAAATGCCCTGGTCGGTTTCGCATTCTGTCCAACTCCTAGTCAGCATCCAGATTCCTTCTTATCCCTGTAGGTTTAGCTTTGTTCGGGGATTTTCTTGCATTATCTCCATGTATAGGAGTCTTCAGAGCTCTGGGAGCCTCGAGGCAGATAAGTCGAGTTCGAGTATCGTCGAGTTGACTCGGGTTGCTTATCAACTTTCGGAGACTGCGCTTAGCTTGCTCATCTTTTAAAGGGAAGTCAAAGAAGTCGACTTAGGTGAATCGTCTTGGATTCGCTATCGTGCTGGAGGCGGTCCCTTGATAAATCATGAGTGGGGTCGACCTCAGCGAAGTCGGCTTTGCCGATATCGTCGCTAATGGCCATTCGGCCGAGTAGTCAACAAGTCTACCTGATTATGATAATATGGCTATATCATCTAGTCCCCCCATACCCAAAAATTACTCTAAGCAATTTCGAGCTTAAGAGTAAATATGAAAGTTAAGACTTCGCTTGCTCGTCTTTCTTTGATAACAAATACTACTATGACTGTTGCTCGACACTTCCGATCTCCTCGTCAGTTGTCTGGCCACCCTTTTCAGCTCATAGTTTCTCGAATTTACTGGTACCAATTAGTAATTTTGGATGTCAAATTTTAAATTTTGAAATTGGGATAAGGAATGGAAACGTCCTTCTATTCCATTGTCGCCTCGTATTCCGTGCTTCATCTCAGCCGTTGTTTTTACTTTAATCCAAAGGTTAGGATTAGGGGCAACCTTCCCTATAAATATCTTCCCTTATCACTTATGTCCACTTTTTTACCCTAAGTTCTTAAGCTTTCTCGTTTTCTCCGGTAATAAAGTATTCGGCTCTCTCCGGCGTACACACTTCTCCGGCAACTTCTCTGGACTTTTCAGAACACTCTCCACAAGTCAATATGTGTAAGTTTCTTACCTTAATTTCTGCAAATCCTCCTCTTTTCTTTTTTGGTTTTCTGGGTTTTGTGATTGAAGATTTCAAAGTGTTCTTCGTGTTCTTCGCGGCTTCCCCATTGTTCTGGCGATTTTTTTCTGCTAGATCTTAAACCAGATAGCTTTATTTTAGATGACTTGTTTGTCGTGGTTCGATTCTAGTGGGTGGGTCGACTTGGCGTATCTCGCATCGTCGTTTAGCTCGTGGCTCGTCTGTTGCTTGCCTTTTAGGATTTTAGCCGATATAATTTAGATCTTCATGTCGAACCCTCCTCGCTTTCTGCCATTTAAACTAGGATGACATTTCTTACTCGTCCTAGCACTTATCTGTAATCGTTCTCAACTATCATCCTCTATGAAGTTTACTCGGCCTAGTAGTATTATCTCTGACGTGTCATCTTTTCTTTTCTTTCTTTTTTTAATAGATTCCGACTCCGATTCCTCGCCCGACACTGTTGAGCGCTTGATCTATGAGGGTCCTCAATCATCCGAGTCGGTGCAAGTAGTTGGCTTTAGACTAAAAAACGCACCACCCGACTCTCCCTCCTCCAATGTCGTCGCTCCCCGTGTCGACTCGGACGAGTATGAACAGGCTCTATTAGAGGGTGGTTTGGTGGATGTTCAAAAGGATTCCCCGCGAGGAGAATCTCCTCGCCTTGACCTCTTTCCTCAAGGTATTCTCTTTAGGCTACTGGACATTCTTGTGTATAGAACAAGTCCAGTTTCTGTACCGTTAGTTGCTCTTTCTGACGACCCTCAAAATGTTGTATCAATAGCGTGTCCACTAGCTAAAGTAGCTGTTTTGAATCTTTTTTCTTATGCCTCTGCAGTCCAAGTCGAAGGCTTAGGATCGTTCAGCGGGCTCCCTTCTGACTGGGAGCTGAAGATTCCTCGTCGCGTTGACGATTTTTCTCGTCCTCTTCCTGGATTTTTTACATTTTTTATAGATCAAATAATGTTCGGTCATCGTTTTCCTATCCAACCCGAACTCATGTCGATTAGAAATATGTATAATATACCCATAAATCAATTTTTTCCCAATGCTATTCGCATCATGATTGCCTTCATAGTCGTCTCTCGAATAAAACTTCGATATTTCTCGCCCGATTTCCTTTTTTATTGTTATGGGTACAGACTCATAAAAGGTTCCCACTACTTAGTTCGTCGCTCGGGCATTTCCTTTCTAGATGATCTTTCGTCAAACGTCACCGAGTGGAAGTTGAAGTTCATCTTCATTCGTCCAGCTGTCGGCGAGTATCCCTTCTCCAACGTCTAGATTACCGGGAAGGTGGATCAAAATAAGCGGCCGAAGTCTAGCCAATTTGCTCTGCTTTTAGAAGAACTTAATAAATACACGTAGTTTGCTCGTCGGTTGTGCAAAGAGCCATCTCTCCTCAATCATGCTCGCATCATTATTGATGAAAATCTTCCTCGTCTTGAGGATCCTCTTAAGTCGCATGAGTTTTGGATTTTGGTATCACTGTAGTCATAGGTTATTCTTGCCTTCGTTTATTTTGATGGTGTTTGCTTATCCTGGCCTGTTATTGCAGTTAACGTTCTTAACCATTTTGCCGCAAAGAAGGCGAGGACAAATCGGGTCGTCCGGCCCCTCCGAAGAGACCGGTTGGTGGATCGAGCTCGGTGCCAGTGGATGCGGCGGTCGAGACGACCGCCGCTAAAAAATCTAAGGTGGTGCTCACGTCATATGCGAAGCCGAGCAAACCACCGGGCTCGAATCCTTGCAAGCGAGCCAAAGACCAACGAGACATGATCCTTGTGCCCGAGTCCCTTAAACGCCAAAAAGGGAAAGAGAAAGCTATTGAGAAGGATGTGGGGCAGACGTCCCCAGTGCAAGTGCGTCCGGTCACCCTCGAACAGCCCTCTTGTCTCTATGACAATCCTGACCCTCTTCATATCCTCGAGTATCTTCACTCGACTTTGCCCGAGGATGATAGGGCACGAACCGACGGCAACCCCTATCACCGGGCTCGTTATGCTGCTCGTCTCTTCCCTCGCGTAAGCTCGGAATTTATAATACTTACTTTTGCGTCCATAACTCAATATTTATGTTAACTTTCCCTTTGTTGTGTTTGTTATTATTTTTCAGCTGCTTGCCTGTTTTCTCCCCTCGATGATTGACGAGGCCACTTCTCTTGACTCAAATGTCAAAATGATGAAGGAGAAGTATGCGGCCAAGTGCAGAGAGCTCGAGGCTAAAGAGGAGGAGCTCGAGGCTGCTAATGCCGTAGTTGCCAAACTGCGGGCTGAGAAGGAGAGGGCCTCGCGAAAGGTCGAGAAGCTGGAAGTCGACTTGGCGAAGGCCAATAATGATGCTTTAATAGAGAGGGTGGCGGGGCATCTAGAGGGCCGCAAGGCCTTCCTGAAGTCCCCAACTGGTGCGGTGTTCCTCGAGTATTACCGCAAGATTTTGATTGAGGAATTCTGTAACTCCCCCGCCTTCTTCGAGAAGTTGTGCCCCGCGACGCTGCAGTACTTTGACTTTACTTTCGACGCGTGGGAGGAGGTCGTTGCCAAACCTGACTTCTCTGGCAAGCTCGACCGTGAGGCAGTGAAAAAGACACTCCTCTCCCCGATGGTTTCTACGGCAATGCGACTCTCCCTCCTGATCATGCCTGGTGGATCAGCCTCGAGGCAAAGTCCATCCACTTGGCTGGGATTTCATCCCAACTCGAGGTCCCTCCTTCCCCTTTGGCTGGTCCGACAGAATTAGTCGGGCCAAGTGAAGCTGATCACGAGGAGGAGGGGGAAGTCGACGAGGAGATGAAGGTCAAGCGACCGGATGAGCAGCAAGGGACAGAGCCCGTTGAGGGAGAGGGTGCTGGGACTGAGCCTGTGAACAACGAGAATGAGAATACTGTTGAAAAGTCAACTGCCGACTCTTAGGCTAGATTGCTGCGATGTTTGTTTTGCTAGTTACCTACTTTTTTTTCCTTTTTGTTGGCATACTCGACCTATTTTTTGAGGTTTTAAAGGTCGAGATGGTTTTGGATGTAATAAACTTGTTTACCTAATATAATGCTATCTTTTTTAATTCGTCGCTAGTTTGTTCTTTTATCAACTTTCTTTTATCATCCTCAGATTGCTCTGGATGTTTATATTCCGAGTCGTCTTGCTATTATTTTAGCTTCCATCCGGCTATCCTTTACTCGCTCCTGGCTGATACTGAGCTTATTTGTATGTGTTTGATCTTGTTGTTTCCCTATATATTCTCCCAACCCTTCTTGTGAGCTGGTCGACGTCGAGCAATGGTTTTAGCAGCTTCATAGCTGATAAACAAGTTTTTTCAACTCGTCTTCTCCCCGAACCTTCTTGCGAGCTGGTCGAAGGCGAGCAACGATTTTAGCAGCTTCATAGCTGATAAACAAGTTTTTTCAACTCGTCTTCTCCCCAACCCTTCTTTCGAGCTGGTTGAAGGCTAGCAACGATTTTAGCAGCTTCATAGCTAATAAACAAGTTTTTTCAACTCGTCTTCTCCCCAACCCTTCTTGCGAGCTGGTCGAAGTCGAGCAACGATTTTAGCAGCTTCATAGCTGGCAGTCGTAGTTGCATTTAGCGGGTTATGTCCTTAGTTTCACCACTATCTTGATATATATTTTTTGTGGATATGTTTTAAGTTGTTTGTATGGCATATATGGGATTTCGTTCAAATGTAACAACTTCATAGCTGTGTAAATCAATCTCGCAGCTATAAGCTTCGTGGCGTGCTCGAGGTTCCTCTTAAGAGTACAACTTCGTAGTTGTGCTAGTCGATTTCGTAGTCTGCTCGAGGTTCCGCTCGAGAGTACAACTTCGTAGTTGTTTAGTCCTCTTCGTAGCCTGCTCGAGGTTCCGCTCGAGATACAACTTCGTAGTTGTTTTAAATTGGCGTCGTAGTCGCAGGCTACGTAGCCTATTCAAGATTCCACTCGAAATACAACTTCGTAGTTGTTTTAAATCGAATTTGTAGTCGCAGGCTTCGTAGCCTATTCGAGATTCCACTCGAAATACAACTTCGTAGTTGTTTTAAATCGACTTCGTATTCATTGAAGTTAGTCGGCTACATAGCCGTTTCGAAAAATTCTGTTTTTCAAGTAATCATAATAAGGTTGACATATAAATGTAAAAGACATAATTGAAGCATAAACTTGAGATTCATTTCATTACTGAATTCGATTTGAACATTGTTCAGTACAAAAAGGAGTGTGAAATATTGCATTAAGCATAAAAACGTTTCATGTGGATCACGTGCCAAGACCGCGGCAGCTGTCAACCTTCCCCATCATCGAGTTCATATGCGCTTCTCTCGAGCACTTTTGTGACAGTGTAGGGTCCTTCCCAATTAGCTTCAAGCTTCCCGACATGCTTGAGAGCGTCTGCTCGTTTGAGGATGAGATCCCCCACTTGGAATCGTCTAGTTCGAACTTCCTTATCGAAAGCTGCGCGCATCTTCTTCTTATACTCGACGGATCGCACCCACGCTTCTTCTTGCCCCTCTTCAACCAGGTCGAGGGCTTCCTCAACCATTTCCTTGTTTTTCTTTTCCTCATAGAATGTCGACCTGTGAGAGTTCAAGCCGACTTCGATGGGCAGGAGTGTATCCATTCCATAAACCATGTGAAATGGAGACTGCCTGTTGAGCTTTTTGGAGTCATCCTATAAGCCCATAGGACCGTTGTTAGCTCGTCAATCTAAGCTCCCGACGCCTTCTCAAATCGCTTCTTCAACCCTTGGAGAATGGTTCTGTTTGTTACTTCGACTTGGCCATTTGCCCGAGGGTACGCGACTGAGGCAAATCGCTGTTTAATCCTCATGTCGAGGCACCATGCCTGGATCCGTTTCCCTTGGAATTGAGTTCCATTGTTCGAGATTAGCACTTTTGGAATTCCAAATCAACAGCAAATGTTATTGAATAGGAACTGTATCATTTTTTCTTCGGTGATTCGCGCCCAGGGCTCTGCCTCGACCCATTTGCTGAAGTAGTCGACCGCGACTACCAAGAACTTTCTCTGCCCCGTTCCCATCAGCAATAGGCCCACCAAATCGATTCCCCATTGAGAAAAAGGGATTGGAGAGTTGATCGTCGTCATATATTTGGCTGGGACGTGGGTGATCTGCCCGTGGCGCTGACATTTTTCGCATTTCTGGACTAACTGTTCTGTCGTTGCTCGAACCTTAGGCCAATAGTAGCCCGCCCGTAGGGATCTCCCAGTCAGAGCTCGAGAGCCTACGTGTGCTTCACAGCATCCTTCGTGGATTTCTCTAAGGATATGAATTCCTTCTTCCTCAGAAATGCATCGCAGATGGGGCCTGACTAACGACTTCTTATATAAGACCCCATCGACCTCAAATACTTACTTAGGTATTGAGTGACCTTTTCTGCCTCTTGTTTATCTTCTGCAGGCACTTGTCCCTGCAAGAGTTCATGAATCGACTTCCTCCAATCATCCTTCTCGTCGACTTCCATTGTCTTGCCCAACACACTTCCTTCTAAGTGCATCGTTGTAATGTGACCTCCTATCTTTTCTTCATTGGAACTTGCAATCCTCGCGAGCCAGTCGGCTCGCTTGTTCTCCTCTCGTGGGACATGTGTTAACTCAAATTTTTCCAGGCCTTGTATAAGGTTTTGAATCTCCTCGACATATCTCAGCATTTTATCCTCCTTTGTTTCGCAATTTCCCAATACCTGTCCCACGATATGTTGTGAGTCGGAGTGAGCTGTGATTTCCGTTGCTCCTCCACCAATTCCAAGTTAAATTCCTTTGATTAGTGCCTCATACTCTGCTTCATTGTTCGAGGCCTTGAACCCCATTCTGATGGCAAAGTCGAGCTGCTCGCCTTCGGGAGACACAAGGACGACTCCCAAACCAGATCCTTTGGCCGCAGAGGATCCATGGACATAAATGGTCCATTTCTTTTCTTCTCCCTTGGTGCCCTCTTGGATAAAGTCTGCCAAAGCCTGAGCTTTTGTGGCTCGTCTGGGCTCATATCTGACGGAGTATTCGCTCAACTCGATCGCCCACTTCACGAGCCGACCCGAGACATAAATAGATCAACCCAAGGACTCTCCGAGTAGAAAGATTGTTCTTACCACTATCACATGATTTAGAAAATACGGCTTCAACTTTATAGCCATTATCACCAGTGTTAAAGAAGCTTTCTCGACTTCTGAATATCTCACCTCCGCACCCTGGAGTACTCGACTGGTGTAATAAATCGACTGTTGGGCCCCTCCTTCTCGCAGTAATACTGAACACAATGAAAATACTCCAACTGAGATGTACAATACCAACTCGTCACTGGGCTCGGGTTTTGTCAGTAGAGGTAGCACGCTCAGAAATTCTTTCAGCTTTTCAAACGCCATTTGAGCCTCGTCACTCCACTGGAAAGTTGTGTTTTTCTTGAGCAATTTGAAGAATGGAAAACTCCTCTCGGCTGCTCGAGCAATGAATCTGCTCAATCCCACAATTCTACCCGTCAGGACCTGCACCTCCCTAATGTTTCTTGGTGGTGCCATGTCGAGTATGGCTCTCACCTTTTCGTTGTCTACCTCGATTCCTCTCTCCGTTACATCATAGCCGAGAAATCTTCCCGCCTTTACTCTGAAGGCGCACTTACTTGGGTTCAGCTTCATCCCAAATGCTCTGAGTGTTGAGAATGTTTCTCTTAAGTCGTTAGCATACGTCGTCGATGACCTGCTTTTTACCAGAATTTCATCCACGTACACCTCCATATTACGCCCAATCTACGATTTGAACATTTGATCCATCAATCTCTGATAAGTCGCCCCCGCATTTTTGAGTCCAAAGGGCATGACGACATAACAGTATGTCCCTTTGCTCGTCACGAAACTAACTTTACTTTGGTCCTCCGGGGCCAAGGGAATTTGGTAGTACCCTTGAGACGCATCCATCATACTTAATAACTCGTAACCAGTTGTGGAGTCGACTAGCTCATCGATCCTAGGCAAAGGATAATGATCTTTCGGGCATGCTAGGTTCAAGTCGCGGAAGTCGATGCACATGCGCCATTTATTTAGTGCCTTCCTCACCATTACTGTGTTGGATATCGACTCTGGGAATTATACTTCTTTGATGCGTCCTGCTCGCAGCAATTTGTCCACCTCGACTTCTATGGCTTTGTCGGTTACTACACCATGGTGTCTGGGTCGCTGCTTCACTGGCTTTCTGAGGGGGTCGAGATTGAGTTTGTGCTCCATGATTCTAGGGTCGATCCCCGTCAATTCTTCTGGAGTGAAAGCAAATATATCTCTGAACTCCTTTAGTAATGCGATAAGTTGATTTCGCAACTCGTCCTCCAAATCCTTTCTGACTTTAGTGGTCTGGTCCTCCCTCTCTCCGATTTGGATCTCCATTAGTTCTCCATGTGGCTCGAGGTCACTCCCCCTCGGCCTCTTTTCACTCGTGATCGGTTTTTTTCATCTCTGATTTCAGCCCGCTGGTTGGTTTTCACCGCAATTTGATATCAAGTTATTGATAGTTTTTGGTCGCCCCGAGCCTCTCCAACTCGATCTCCGATAGGGAACTTTAGCTTCATATGGTAAGTCGATACCACAGCCTAAAATGCATTAAGTGCAGGCCTCCCCAGGATCACGTAGTAAGCTGACTCGACATCAACTACTACGAATCTCACCATTTTCACTTTCCTTAAGTCGCCCTTCCCTAAGACGACAGCGAGCCTAGTCTCTCCCAGGGGCGTGACCTCCGAACCATTGAATCCAAAGAAAGACGTGTGCAGGGGTGTGAGCTGTATATCGAGCTCCATCCTCTTGAGGCATTCATAAAAGATCACATTCGTTGAACTCCCTGTGTCGACAAAAACTCTTTGTACCTCATAGCCCGACACCTGGGCAGTTATCATTAGGGCATCATTGTGAGGCCTCTCGACCTCCCCTACATCTGCTGGCCCAAAATTCATCACAGGACCATTCTCCTCTACCTGTTGTATCTCGAATGTCGCGTGTCGACCTCGAGCATACACCTTCCTGGCTCGATTCGAGTCTCCATTGATCGGCCCACCGAATATCATGTGAAACACTCCCTTCTTCTGGGGGAGCTCCTCCTTCTCAGGTGTTCTCTCCCTCTTGCGGGGCTCCTGCTTCGTTCTTTTCGCCAACTGGTCCTTTCTCGATCCTTATAGATAAACTCCTTCAGATGCCCTGCTTTGATTAACCTTTCAATATCGTCTTTGAGGTGCCTGTAATCGTCGGTGTTGTGCCCATAATCTTTGTGAAACCGACAATACAGGTTGCTCTTGGGCTTCATTGGTCCATCCTTCCTCGTCTTGGGCCATCTGACGACATTGTCATGGATCTATTTTTCCATTACTTCCAATATTCTTGCTTGCGGGACCGACAAGGGGGTGTATTGAGTCGGTCTCCATCCCCTAGATCGTCCCTCCCTCTTTGCATTTAGGGATCCTCTCCTTTCTCCTGACGGGTTTGCCATTTTATCCTTCTTCTCGTCTCGGGGTTCAGTTTTCGCCTTCGCCGCTTGTAGGAAGTAGGCTTCTGCCTCCTCGATATTCATGTACTTTGTAACGCCCAGTATATTATTTTCTATTTATGGAGCTCGACTTTATTTCCATAAATATTAAGTTTCTAAATTTGATGCATGTATTGTATTTATTTTCATTAGATTAAATAATTAGTATTAAAGTCTAAGCCATGGAGAAGTTATTCGATTTTATTTATTAAAGGCGGATTTATCTAGCCCAAGTATCGGTTGTATTTTGAAATCGAGCCTTGGATTAATCGAGATTCTAGTAAAGCTTATCGAAGCCGAATAATTTAATTATTCGAGCCTAATCGAGTTCGAGTGAGTTCAATTATTTTAGCCGACCCATTTAAGTCAATCGAGCCTATGTTTGATTTTATTTTGGCCTAATTCGGTTTTTCGAGCCAATTTATTCTAGTAATATTCGACTGACTAATTTAATTAGTCCAAGTCCGACTAATTTTATCCGAGCATTTATTTGCCTAAGTCAATGATCGGTAATTTCTAGCCCAATTCTAGGATTTAAAGGCCCGATTTTAGAAACTTTGAAGCCCGATTATTCAAGTCTAAGTCAATTTAATTAAAAGCCCAATGTTGGGCCCAACATACAACACAAACCCTAATTTTCCCTCCACTATATATATATCCCTCATTCTCTCCAAACCCT
>CACSLK010020742.1:12365922-12382618 GCA_902706635.1 Striga hermonthica | reverse complement strand
CCCCAGTTTTATCATGTTTTTCAGGTCAGGACGTCGGGCCGGGAGCATGAGCGTGACGTGACGGGGACTTCAGGATATTTATATTTTGGACTGTATAAATATGATGATGACTTACGCTTCCGCTTTCGATACTTTGATGACTTTTGATGATGTTTTTATGACTTTTGACGTACTCATTTTGACGAACTTATCCTTTGACGAACTTTTGAAAAATTCATGATTTCAGTAACCGGACAATTTTATTAAAACTAAATTATCAGTTTTCTAAGTTAAGTCACGATTTTTAAAGGTAGCACCCCGAATCAGTTTTCGCAAAGTAAAAAGGTTTTATTTTAAATAACTTTGCGAAATTTGCGCTACTCTGATTTTACGATAAGGAGGGGTGTTACAATTGGTATCAGTATATGTCTTAGTCCGTACGTGGATTTATCCTCCAATATGCATTCGTTGTAGCCATTAAACCCGGTCTAGTATAATATTCTCTATCATCTTCCTTTTGGGAAATACTTCCAATACTGTAAAATATTAATCGTTTAACCATCTAATTATGAATAATTTTTTGTCTCTCTCTAAATACTTTTCACCATACTCTTAAATCCCTAACAAACCTCCGACCAATTCGTCGTTGCCTCCCTTCCGCAGGTGCCAGCCTGCCGCGGTGCCGATTTCACTAGGGGGCCGATGAATCTCTTTCCCCGATGTCCGCTGCAAACTGACGGGGCGCTTCTCAGATTCCTGGTGTCCTTGGTGGTGTTGTTGTGGGGTTCGGGCGTCGGGTGGGGCGGCCGTGCCCATGGTCGCCGTCACCGTGTCACTTCTGTGGGGCGGCCGACAATTGAGTTCGTGACGGTGTATGCTCCCTAGGCCATCCCGTCTCCTGGTGTTGTGGCAGGTGATCCGACGGTGGGGACTTTCAGTTGCCGGTGGTGGCAACCGACGACTCCTGACCAGTTTTGTGTTAGGGGGTCTCTCGGATTGGAACTCATGGTGAGACTAGGAGTGTTTCGGGTAGGAAGATGCTCGACTTGTGTGTCCGGGTTTAGTTATGCCTCGATTGCAATTTCTAGATCTGGATTGAGTCGTGTTATTGTTTTCCTGTCGAGACCGTTCGCGCATGTGGCTCGATTGGCTGTTGCAGATGTGGATGGCTTTTCATTATTACCTTATTTTTTTTGTGTTTTGTTTGTGCGTGTTGTTTATTATTTCTGGTTGTTTTGTGTTTTAAGTTGTGTTATTGTCTTTTCTCCTCTTTTGGAGCGTGTTTTTCCTGCTGGGAGTGTGTTATTCTCTTGTTGGATGATGTATAGTTTGTTGTATTGTGAGTGCATTAATGTAATTGTTTCTAAACTACCTCCATGTAGACCACTTGGATTCAACTGGTTAGCTGTTTGGCTATTCTGATGTTCTAGTTTTAATTACGTGGTTTTTAGTTTTTATATAATTTCTATCCTTTCAAAATAAAAAGTAAAAATATCTGATTATGCAGTTAGACATTTTGACCTCATTTTTTGCATACGTGGCTATATGAGAGCACAGACAATCGCCCCTATATATAATTCCCGAATGCGTTGAGCCTACGTGGCTGCTTCTGGTGCTTCGGAATCCTACTTGGCGAAGACTCATGCTTCGTAATTAGGTTCGGACAAATAAATTGATATATTAATAATTAATATCTAGGTTCGGACATCCCATAAATATTATTTAGCTAACTTAGATATTTTAATATCACTTGTACTAATATAACCCTTTAACTCTTTGTAATTTTACATAGGGAGACACTAAGTGACTGATATATCCCTGACTTTTGATTTGTTTCCTTCAATTAGTTATTGAATTATAAATGTATTTTAAAACTTGATAACTTTTGTATTTCTTATCGGTTTTACATATATAATATATCAAATTAATCATCTTTTCATGATCTTCGATTTGACATCCATATTGTATATATAAAATAAATAAATAATATTTACCTTTATAATAATAAAAAATAATATTTATTAAATTTTATTAGAAAAATAAAATTATTTCTCAGTTGAATATTTTTGTCTAATGTAGTTATATGTTGTAAGTTAAAAAAATTATTATAATATAACACAAGTAAGTCACACAAATAAAAAGTGTCATACTAAATATATAATAATATATATTTTTATAAAAGTTATTTAAATTTTCAACTACTTTTTCTCAATAATTTTATATTTTAAGGAAAATATTAACAAGCACTCGTGTAATACACGGGCGTTGTACTAGTATGAACATTAATAGACAACAATTATATAAAATAAGTAAAATAGGGTGATACTTCTATATATCAAACCTGCTCCAATATGTAGTTACTAAAATCCAGCTTGGGAGGTCTTTAGCAATGGTCACATAATCCGACTTATCATATTATCATAAAAAGTGAAAAACAAAAGTAAGGCTAGCATATAAATAAACAAATAATAAAAAGACAAGAAAAATCCCTTTTTAACTGCATATAGTTTCCACCACACCAAAAAACTGAAAGGTTGAAAAAAACAATGGGGGGTTTATAAATGCAGAACTCAAAGCAAGTTTATTCAGTTCTTCCTGGGAATTCCAAGCCTCTGCCGAAAATCTTCCTCCATCAGTGGGATGCCATCTCTAAGCTTTACCGTTGGTTCCCATCCCAATAATTCCTTTGCCTTTGTTATGTCCGGTTTCCTCTGACGCGGGTCGTCTGGCGTATTTTCCACTGTTATGATTTTCACTTTTGGATTTATCATCTGCAAGAAAATGGAGATCAGAACAAGTTAAATTGCCACATGAATTTTTATTTTTACTTCTTTTCGCTAAAATGCGGAATAATAGAAGGTGCAAAGTTGTTGGGGAACTCAAAATAACCTCTTTGACAGTCTCAGCAAGCTCGGTCATTGTAAACTCGCCTGATCAGAAAGAAGCCCACAAATTAAATTAGTGAATCATTTGTAACAATATTTTGGTTACATCCTTCAGGTTTAACAAATCTTGCGCGACAAATAGAATAGAAAGCAAATATTAACTTCCAAAAGCACACCTACACTCCCTCAGAATTTCATTTATTTTATTAAGAATGGCAACTGCAACATATTGAGGCGGTAACTTGAATAGCAATTATAGAAACAGTAGAAAATGCCTTGGAGAATTTTTGCAATCTATAAGAATTTAAGGAGAGTGACCGAAAAATGGATTGCTAAGAATGTCTTGTCTCGTACCATTTTTGTTATTAGTCCATTTCTTGAGTAGAACTTACCAAACATAATTTCAATTCGACACGCATACTGGATTTATACAACAAAAAAGCAATTCATCATGTTTAACAATAGTTCAGTTGATAGTGATTAATCGTATGATTTTAAATTACACCGATAAGTTTATTATTGTATTTAACACAAGAATCGAGCTATATTATGTAGTAGTTATTATTTAATAATTGAATGTTTCAAATACATTTTCCTATATATACAATTTATACTATTTTGAAAAGATAACTAGAAACCTTAAGTTTAGCTTTGCCATCTTTCGTACTTTTATATCTGATCTATATATAAGAGAGAGAGAGAGAGAGAGAGAGAGAGAGAGAGAGAGAGAGAGAGAGAGAGAGAGAGAGAGATTGCATTAACCTGGATTCCCAATGTTAATTGGCCCTGTATTATCTCCTTCCATTAGTCGGATAAGACCATCCACCTCCAAGAACATAAAATTGAAATATAAATGTCACTCAAACATTAATTAGAGCATCCAATAAAAGAAGCAGACAATGAAGAAGATGATGTTTATGCATACCATGTCAGATACATAACAGAAGCTTCTCGTCTGCGTTCCAGGCAACTGAACTGTCAGAGGTTCATCACTGTGATGCAATAAACAATAACATTAAACTATTAGCCACTAGCACACGCTGTAATGTAATGCAACTCCATCTTATTACCGTATTGCTTGAGCTATGAAATTGCTGACGACACGGCCATCATCAATATTCATGCGGGGCCCATATGTGTTGAAGATCCTTGCAATCCTTATTTCTGTTACAAATTATGCAATTTTATGTCGCCGAAAAGATGCAAACATGCAATTACTTGTAATATAAGAGCATATGTTACCAATTCCATGCTGCCTATGATAGTCGAACATCAAAGTCTCGGCAACTCTTTTTCCTTCGTCATAACAGCTCCTAACACCTGCAGTGCAGTGCCACATTAAATAATGATATTAGAAAAGAAAAAAGTGCAACCAAGTAAAGTGAAAATTCGTGTTCAAATTCTTCATCTAGGAAAATAGAAAAACTTGAACATAATCACCCAATCACAAAAGCTTAAAACATCAGAATATATGATAATTTAAGTACCTATAGGGTTGACGTTGCCCCAGTAGGTTTCATCCTGAGGATGCACGAGAGGGTCACCATAAACCTCTGATGTTGATGTCAGCAAAATCCTATTCAAAAGGTACAAAGTTAAGTCATAACACATTGCAAATAATGTTATGAAAGTGAAAAGATCATATGATAGGGCTTGCAAACCTTGCGCCTACTCTTTTTGCGAGTCCTAACATGTTTAGTGTCCCAATTACATTAGTCTTTATTGTCTGTTGAGAGTCATCATCAGCAAGGAAAAGATAAATCAACATGCGGAGTGCCATTTTACACCAAATCATGAGAAACCACGTTAGAATAATAATACCAATCAAACATAATTCAACAATATATTTGAAATAAAAATAATGTATATCATATTATCACTGACCTTCACAGGGTTGTATTTGTAGAAAATTGGGGAAGCAGGGCAAGCAAGATGGTAGATCTGATCGACTTCAACTAACAATGTTTCTGTCACATCTGAAAAATGGAAAAATATTAAAAAAAATATATATATATGTCCAGACAACAATATCAACAAATCACCAAATAAATGTTTTAAAAATGCTTTGCCCTGAAAAATACGAATCTTCACAATCTTCACGTCAAGTAGTAATTAAATTGATAATCAGATCAAGCTCAATAAAGTTGGGGATTTAACATCCAATAGACATCCCACTAAGAAACCTAAGAATTAACTGACTAAAAATGATGCCTACCATGCCGAATAAGCTCAAACCGTGGATGTCCAATCCATTGCTTCAAATTGTCCTTCGAGCCAGTAAAATAGTTGTCCACAACAATCACCTGAATTAAAAGCCAGTGAAGCTTACAAAATAACGCACACATAATCGGGAAACTATGCATAAGAAATTTTTTTACGCCCTCACCTCATTCTTTTCATTTTCCATCAGCTTGTCAACCAAGTGAGATCCAATGAATCCAGCTCCACCTGTAACCAGGATTCTCATATTTGCCTACCAATAAAGATGTCAATTAGATTGCGATGTCTCTCATACATGTAGCAAACATCGAGAAAAGTACGGGGAAAAACACTGCAGAATTCATGGTAGAAGATGAGAGAACCCATATTAAAAAGAAATTTGTCCTAACAACTACGCCAATCATCCAGAAGCAAATGTAAGAAAGAAATCTTTTGTCTATTATTGGGAAATGAGCTAATGACATGTCACTAGAACAATACCATCAGCCATAAATCTCGAGAAACAAGCAACAGAGAGTATATTAAATATTCTTTGCCTCGTGATCTTATCAGACGTTCAATTCAATATAGAGAAAAAAAAAGAAATAATTTGACGGGAACAAGAAAAAAATTGAAAAACAAGGATATTTTAAAGGCAACACATGGGTCATACCTGAAAGAATCTGGCTTTTCTCAACGGTGAAGGCTCTGGAGGTGGCTTCACACTAATGTGATTTTCCCCATGTGAGGTTTCCTTATCCATTTGTCGAATCCCTTCTCAATTTCTGAATTTGGTAACAGTAAAATCAAAGATACTTTCATATCCCAAACCAATACCACATACAAATTTCGATTTGGAAAGAAAAAGAGAAGGTCGCTTTAACTTTAATTTTACAATCACTCCAACTTATATTGACATCAATCCTTGAATATTTCTACATAGCAACATTTTTTAAAAAAAGAAGTCGAAAAATACATCATGGTCCGGAAGATCATCTTCCTAGTTTCTCTTTATTTCCTTTAGCAAACTCATAATTCATCAATCTTCTAAATTACACACCACACACTACATTTGCTCAAGAAATCAGGAAAAGAGTAATGAGAAAATACTATATATGACAATGCAGTAGAAATGCTATCAAATAGTTCAAAAACACAAAATTAAATAAATAAATAAATAAAAGTGAGAAGACAAAACGAAGAAAACACAAGGAATGTAGTTAACAACCAGCGCACAGGAAAAAAGAAAATGCGCCCAAAACCTCAAAACCCATCAAAAATGGCGTAGATTTACTCGAATCAAGGATAACAAACAAAGATCCATTTGCCACTAAATTAAATCTCATCGGCTGAATCAAACATAATCCCATCATAAATAACGTAGATCTTATGAAAAAAACAACAACATTCTAAAGCAGAATCAGACTCTGATGACCTCGGAAAGATCTCGACAGATGTTAAACGGAACAATTCTCCTACTCAGAACAACAAGATTGGGAAAATCGACAAGCCCAGACAGAAAATTAAGGAGGAGACGTCGTACCTTACTAGCACGAAATAGACGGTGTCAACGATGAAGATTAAGCAAGAAAAAGTAGTACTTTCTGTTACTCACTGTAAATATGGCAGCTGATGATAGTTCATAAACGGGGCAACCAAAAAAACCTCATTTTGAGTGAATATATTTGTACCTGAACACACGCCCTAAACTCGCCACTTTGTTAATGCAAAAGAAATTGTCCGTTGATACATCGGATTACCTTTGTATTAATTTCGCGTGATTGTGTTCATTATGTCTGTACTAATGACATGATTCATGTGAAGGAATAAAATTATCTTGCTCATTTTGAATCTCATGATTAATATACTTTCTTGAAATAAATGAACATTTCAATGGGAATTGAAAACGTCATCTCCATGGGATTAATCATTCATATACATTGCATGGTTTTCTTATTCTCATATCTTCATAAATTAGTTTTTGGAAAAAAAAAAAACAATTAACAAACAATAAAAACATATATATAATATGTGCTATAGATCAATATTAAATTATATTTAAAAAAAAATTAAAATGAAAGATAAATTTCAAATAAATAAATAAGAATATTTTTTATTTATTATTCATATTTGAATTAGAAATATTAAACAATTATATAAAATTACAAATAAAAAATTCATTTATAAATAGTTTAGAATGATCTTATTTTATTTTTACTCAATCATACATGTTATATATTTATTCATAAGTGGAAGTGTATTATAAAAAATTATATTGACTACATATGCTTATAGGAGTTTATCTAATGATATATTTGTATTAGTTAATATGTATATAAATACATAATTCACTTATTATTATATAAAGTAAGTGTAACAAGTATTTGTTAAAGATATGGTAATGCAAGTGTGAACGCCCTGGTCCGGTTTGGGGTAGATCGATTCCTTTCCTCGCCGGTAGAACGTCGGAAACCTGCAAATAACTCTCACACCAGGGGTTGTGTCCGAAGAGCCTCCGATGCTTAAGTCAGTATGTGTATGAGTATACTGAAGTGAATAATGAAAAAATCGTGTTAAGGGACAAAGGCTCACCCCCTTTATATAGGGGTGAGATACTTGCCCTAATAGCAGCCCAGATAAGGTGAGCTGGCTGCCCCAACTGCCCGTCCGTACTCTGACATGCCGCGCACATGTCAGAGGTAGCGCGGGGCGTTGGGAGATGTCAGAGGTGGTTATCGCTATCAACCACTACATTCTCGACACGTGTTCTCCTGCACATGGGGTAAATATTCTCCTGAAATTCGGTTAGAGGCTCTTACACGCGCCTGTGACTAGGCCGATCTCACGAAGTGCTCAGTCCGCGAAGTGGTCGACCGATCGAGGTCGACTAAACTGCTCGACCATTCATCTGGTCGAGGGATAGATTGGTCTACTGTTTAGCTGGTCGATTAATTAACTGTCCGACCTCCTTGACTTCCTCACGGTATGACCTCATCGACCGGTCAGCAGACCGGTTTAGCCTTGTGGGTATAATATCCTATATCATGTAGTCCCTCCCCCCCCCTCCACTCTGGTCGAGTCTGGATGGCTCGATCTAAGAGTGAACTCATGCTCCTCGCCTTCCTCGGTGACAAGCTGTCAAATATCGACCACCTAATGGGTTTCCCACACATTATTTCAAATAATTCCTCATTAACTGCCAGAAACAAAGTCGCCTGCCAAGTGTCCTTTCTGTCGCACCCATTTTTTGCCACGCGTCCGATCTGTCAGACACTTTAATTATTGTGCCTCCTCGTCTAACGTGCCCATTTTGAACTTCGTGTGAATTAATACTTCCCACCGTAGGATCTAGCTTTAATCCAACGGCTCTTATCTTTCCACCCTTTAATTTTTCAAGGTATAAATTCCATACTTGGCGGTTTTTTAGACTTTTTCCATCTCTGCAACTCTCGTCTTCCTTTGCATTCGAAAATCCTCTCTGCAAAATCCTAGCTTTCCCGGCGATTCCTCCTGTAATTCTCAAGCTTTCCCAATCCTTTCATCTGCCATCATGAGTAAGTTAATCTTCACTCGAATTTACATTTCTTGCGCCTTGAATTCGTGCGTTTCTGAATTTTTCGAATTGGGTATCTTGGATTTTGCTGACTGGGTATTTTGAATTTGTGTGTTGGGCGTCCTTGTTTGATTGTTAATTGCTGTGAATTTGCTTCTTCTACAAAAATCCCCCAGAATATTTGTTCTTCCACTTTAATTTTCCGAAATCGTCCCCTTCGTAGAACCCTAATTTTTTTTGAAGTCTTGCCTTTCTCGACAGTTTTTTTTTTTTTTTCTCTTTTCCATTTCGTTTTTGTTTTTTTCTTTTTTCAGATCTTGCACCTCCATCTCCTTCTTCGACCACTTCCTCCGACTCAGTTCAATTACTACCTTATGCACTTGAGGCTGTTCCTCTCTTAATTCTTCGCCCCGACGATTCTGTTCCTACCCATATTTTCACTAGAGATGTCAAAACGGGCCTGAGCCCGCGGGCCGGCCCGCCCCGCCCCGCCAAATGTGCGAGTTGGGTTGTAGTTTTAGAGGCCCGCCAAAGAGCGGGCCAAAACGGGCTGGCCCGCGCGGGCCGCGGGTTTTGGTGGGGCGGGCCACGGGCCAGCCCGCCATTTTTTTTTTTATTTTTTTACATAATAGAATAGTGATATTATGAAATTGATGTTTGAATGCACAATTTTTTTTACCAAGTATTACCTTTGACCAACTTCATCCTTATACATAATTTTTCATAAAAAAATTTAAATTGAAAGATTAATATGAAATGATTATGATACATAAAAGAAAGATATCTGGTATTGTCAAAGCATCATTCTTTACTATAATACAGAAAAGAAAATTATCTAACAAAACCACATTCTTAACATGAAACCACTCATTAGTTAGATAGAAATTTCTTTTGTAAATTGTAGCTTTGTAGATTAAGAAAGTGATAACAAAATTTGTCATAACAATAATGAGAAAAAAGAAAAAAAAAAAGAAAAGAGAGCACAACAGTTATGTGTAACCATGGTAGATATGTGTAACGCCCCACTTTTATTCACCGAAAATCAGAATAAATTTTTCGAAATTTATTTCAAAAACAATATTTGAGGCCCTACTCTTTTTCAAAACAATAATCAATACTCATCAATTTCTCAATACTCGGCAATTATCAATACTCATAATCAATAATAAAATTCCAATAATGCAAATCCAATAATAATCCTAGGGAAATAATCCCCATCAATAATTCAATAATCCGGTACTAGTGAAAAAAATAATCAATAATGCAATAATATCCAAGTTCAGTTTTTCAAGGCGGAAGCATTTATTCAATTTTTAAAGACCACCACTCGCATCCCTTCCGTCGTGCCGCATAAACTAACCTGCATCCATGAAGAGCAGGTGGGGATGAGCACAATAGGAAAGTCGAGGTGCTCACCGCTATGCAATAATTAATCTCAATAATCATGATAACAATTTAAGTATGGTCGCAGCATGTATACGAATCAATAATCATCCCATCTCATATCAATAATCAATAATGGTCTCATGTGCACACCTATAACAATAGACTACTGCCGAGCTATATACCGAACGCCTTCCTCGAAGGCCTTACAACGAGTGCCCGGCCAGCAGCAACATTAATCCACCCCGAATGCCAAAACTTTCGCCTTAGCCTTACATGTGAGGATCACCAGCCAAGGCTCACGCCCTGACTGTCAACAATAATAAAGGAGACTACCCGAAGGTACGTTCTATAACTACGGGGATAACCGTTCGACGGCCAATATAACTCACATCGAAGGCTACATGGTTCACATGCATACTTTGATCATACAACAACAAAAACAATTAATTAAGGCATAGTAAATTTTACAATTACAACCCACCTGGAAATTTCGGCAGAAAATGGCACACAAAAGCAAGTACGTAGGATGAGGCTCAACTCCTCAAACACCTACATTTAAGCGATATAATTTATCAATAATTTATCTCACTATTCGAACTTAACATAAAACCCATACTTAATAAAAATTAAGCTTTATGGGTTTTAATCGGATTTTTCGTGGACTTGGAACTCTCTCATTTTTGAAAAATATGACTCGGAGAAGTTAATTGGGGTCTCGAAACTTACAATAATTTTTCCCAAAATTTTTCTCATTTTTAAAATATTTTTTTTTTAAAATTTAAATCGGTATTGACACGGCTCCGGAACATAAAATAGGTTTAAAATAAGGAATTGGACATGTTGTCCGCAATTTGGGCCTCACCCACGAAATTGGGCTAAGAGGCGCGCCCAAAAATTGGGCCTAAATTCAGCCTGTGAAGTGCTGGGAATGCGCGGGCCTTTACTGGGCCAGAAATAGGGCCGCGCGGGCTTCAGTTGCTGAAAGCTTGCGGGCTGCGCGCGGGCTGGTATCGGGCCAGATGGCCCGCGCGCTCATATAAGCTGACATTTAAAAAAAAAGCCATTTTGCAAGGGTTAGGATTCGAACACGCGACCTCGCGTACAGAATAGCACGCGTAACCGCTGCGCTACACGAGCTGAATACGATTTAAATTACAGACTTTACAAAATAAATTTAGAACAAACCTGCTATTGAACTAAAACAAAAGCTGTGAAAATGAAAGGCTATGTAGCAGATTGAACAGAATTTCAGGCTGCAGGTTTCAACAGCAAAATTTCACAGAATTTTTACCCAAAATATAATGACTTTTCCAGAGTTCGAAAACCTTACGAAAACGGGGTTTGCTCGGAATAGGAAACGACACCTAACAGTTCGAAAACAACCAAACGACATAACGACTACGACACAGCTCCAATCAATAAAACGGGACTCTGAAATTAAACAAATTTGCCAAAGTAATAGCTTCAAGACATTGTAAAAATTTTTGACAAACCAAATACATTCAGAGTTTCGAAATGTTAGAAGAACCGAGTTCGAGCAACACGTAACCGGCCTAAACAAAATACATACACGATTGATGAATATAACAACCCGGAATAATTTAACGAGACTCCGAATCTATCATTAATTTGTAGCAATTAAAAAAAAAGACTCGATTAAACTAAGTCGAGAGTTTCGGGAGGTCCACGCCAATTCACGATTCATTCAATAATTATCCAAAATTCAACGAACGAACCGATAATTAATCTGAATTCCAAATACTAACGAACTATTCAACGAGAAAATAATTCCAACAACAAGGTAGTACGAACAGTAAAACAGAAAGGTTCGAAAAGATTACCCGTCTTCGGGAATCTACGAGTTATCGGAAAAACGATCGGGGCGAAACGGGGCCGAAAGGACGAAAGGGACTCTGAACTCGAAAGCTTCGGACACGATGACTGAAGTCTGCTAATCCCCGAATTGCTCCGCTGTGTGGACGCCGATGACGAACAGGAGGTCTCGTCGAGGCACGCGAACGGAGCTTTCGCCGGAAACAATGGAGGTCCGCCGGATCGCAGGCTCACGATTGGCTTCTGCTCTGGAATCGATGGCAAGGGTCAACCGCTGCGGAGGGCGTCGGCGATGGCAGGACGTTGCTCGGGACAACGATGATTGCAGGTCTCTCGCCAGAATTTATGGTGAGGGATGATTTGCTGTTGCAGGTTTCGAAAAGGAAAATTTCCAAACTTATACTAGAGCGAGAGATGTGAGATGACCGAGATATAATATATGAGAAGGAGGTCCGCGAGTGAAAAGGGGAGAACGTGCAAGGGATTTTACCAAAGTATCGGAACAAAATTTTGATCTTGCTGAGATTGAAGAAGACCCGGTCTACCATCGCAAAGGAAGTGAACTGAAAAGGGCTCTGCAAGATCGTGATCTTATGGGCCAAAAAAAAAAAAAGATTTATTGCTAATGGGCCACTTACCAATTTGGGCTACAAACAATATTAGACATTGGGTCCATTTAAAATAACATAGTAAAAGGTATTGGAATAAAATTCCAATTGGGGCGAGATTCATATCCGAGGACTAACATCGAACAATTCTCTTGACGACGAATATATTAATCCAGAATATCTATATTTATAATACACATAATATTTTAAAATAATAATATTAATAATAAAAATATGCAATGACAAATAATTACACTTTGACAAATGAATATATATATATATATAGACATTCCAATAATATGATAGTATTAATAATAATAATAATAAAAGGAGCACAAATAACAATAAAAAAAATAAATAATAACACCAATAATCCACAATCGAACGGGGTATTACAGTCTATCCACCTTACAAAGAATTTCGTCCTCGGAATTCAAAATAAAAATAAACTAGAAAGCAATAAAGTACAAAGGGGACTCAAAACTCAAAGTTCGGATATCGCCTCCGAAGCTCGGCCTCCTTTTCCCAAGTCGCTTCCGACTCGTCATGTCGGCTCCAAAGCACCTTCACCAAACTCACTGCCCGGTTCCTCAACTGGTGGACCTTCTGGTCCAAAATAGCTACCGGTACCTCCTCGTAGGTAAGGTCTCGCTCGACCTGCAGTTCGCCGAAGTCCACCACGTGACCGGGATCATGCACGTATCTCCGCAACATCGAGACGTGAAACACGTCATGTACGCCCGACAAGCTAGGTGGTAAAGCCAGCCGATAAGCCAAGTTCCTGACTCGGGCAAGGATCTTGAAGGGCCCAATATAACGCGGTTTAAGCTTCCCCTTCTTCCCGAAGCGAATCACACCCTTCATGGGTGAGACCTTCAGGAAGACGTGATCTCCGACGGCATACTCGTGCTCATCCTTTTTCGGTCGGCATAGACTTTCTGCCTCTCTTGGGCTGATCGGATATGCTTCCGGATAGCCTCAACTGTCTCCGCAGCTCTAAGAATGAACTCAGGACCCATGATCTTCCTCTCCCCGACCTCATCCCAGTACAAGGGTGTTCGGACCTTACGTCCATACAAAGCCTCGAATGGAACCATCTTGATCGTGGAGTGGTAGCTATTGTTGTAAGTCAGCTCGACCAAAGGCAAGGCACTCTCCCAGGTTAGGCTACGGTCCAAGACCACAACCCTCAATATGTCTTCCAAGTACTGGATCGTCCGCTCCGACTGACCGTCTGTCTGAGGATGAAAAGCTGTACTGAACTCCAGCCTCGTCCCCATGGCTCGGTGCAGGGTCTTCCAGAACTGGCAAGTGAACTTCGCGTCTCGATCAGACACTATCTCTACGGGAACTCCATGAAGCTTGACAATCTCATCCACGAACAACTCGGCATACTGACTAGCCTTCATAGTCGTCCGGACTGGCAGAAAGTGGGCCGACTTCGTAAGGCGATCCACAATCACCCAAATAGAGTCATGCCCGGTCCTCTGTTGGAACCCATGAGGATCTCGATATGCATAAATCACGGACAAACATTCAACATAAACCTATGCGCAGCGGATCTAAAGGTTTGATGTAGAAAACTTACGGCTTAAAATTTAGGTAGATCTGATTGGCCCGAACAGATGACCGCAAATCAAATCTTCTCGGAATCGAACAAACTTGACCAATCCAGAAAGCTGGCGTCACGGCGAAGTCAACGGCGTTGACCGGTCAGAAATCGGAGGGTTCACGCGCTCTCACGCGTTCGTGTAAGTTCCAGCAGCTGGGATCTTCCGGCGGCGCGTGTGAGGCCTGGAAGGTCCGGCTTGCTCGGCAACCATCACAACTGATTTCTGAGTGAACAAGGCCTCAGCTGACTGGAGTTCTGACAACAGTTCTGGAAGAGCCATATGCATCTTGTGCATGTTATAGTTCAACCGGAACTGATCAAAACTCTTCGGCAGAGATTGGAGCATGATATCGACCTGGGTTTCCCCGTCAATAAAACCTCCAAGAACCTCTAGCTCATTCAGCTGCGGCATGACCTTAAGAGCATGCTCCCTTACGGGTGTACCCTCTGCCATGCGCGTGTTCATCAGAGCACTTAAAGCCTCTTGTCTTGCAGCCCTCGACTGATGCCCAAACAGTTCCTTGAGGTTCAGAAGCATACTTGCAGCAGTGGCCATTGACTGATGCTGATGTTGAAGGACATTTGACATAGAAGCCAGAATGTAACACTTCGCCATCTCATCAGCCTTCTTCCACCGAGCATACTCCTGTTTCTCCTCATCTGGGGCATTATCAATTAATTATTCTTAATTTATTATTTATGAACTATTTTAATTTTAATTAACTATCACTTTATATCATATCTCTTCTGTTTTATATCAAATAAATTTTAATCATTATATTTTAAATATTATAAGCTCAAAATTTCACTAACAATTAATCACACCACATTTTTTAAAAGGGTAAAATAATTTTTCTCATCCGAACTATCACGGTTTTGGCGCATCACCACATAAACTATTTTTTTTTACAAACCACCATATGAACTATACGGGTTTTGTCAATGTGCCCCTAAACCAGATATAAAAGTGGTTTTGACTGAAAAAACTGTTTGGTCACCATATGTGCCCCCTAAATACTTTTACAAACCACCATACGAACTATCACGGATTTGTCAATGTGCCCTCTAAACCACTTTTATATCCGGTTTAGGGGGCATATTACCAGACTCGTATAGTACATATGGTGGTTTGTAAAAAACTTTATATGGTGATGCGCCAAAACCGTGATAGTTCGGATAGGAAAAAGTATTTTACCCTTTTTAAAATAAATCATGATTAACCAAAAATAATTAATCAATAATTAAATAATATCAATTAATTATTTTTAATTTATTATTTATGAACTATTTTAATTTTAATTAACTATCACTTTATATCATATCTCTTCTGCTTTATATCAAATAAATTTTTATTATTATATTTTAAATATTAGAAGCTCAAAATTTCACTAACAATTAATCACACCACATTTTTTAAAATAAATCATGATTAACCAAAAAATCTCATTTTGAGTGAATATATTTGTACCTGAACACACGCCCTAAACTCGCCACTTTTTTAATGCAAAAGAAATTGTCCCATGATACATCGGATTACCTTTGTATTAATTTCGCATGATTGTGTTCAGTATGTCTGTAACTAATGACATGATCCATGTGAAGGAATAAAATTTTCTTGCTCATTTTGAATCTCATGATTAATATACTTTCTTGAAATGAATGAACATTCCAATGAGAATTGAAAACGTCATCTCCATGGGATTAGTCATTCATAGACATTGCATGGTTTTCTTATTCTCATATCTTCATAAATTAGTTTTTCGAAAAAAACAATTAACAAACAATAAAAACATATATATAATATGTGCTATAGATCAATATTAAATTATATTTAAAAAAAAATTAAAATGAAAGATAAATTTCAAATAAATAAATAAGAATATTTTTTATTTATTATTCATATTTGAATTAGAAATATTAAACAATTATATAAAATTAAAAATAAAAAATTTCATTTATAAATAGTTTAGAAAGATCTTATTTTATTTTTACTCAATCATACATGTTATATATTTATTCATAAGTGGAAGTGTATTATAAAAAATTATATTGACCATATATGCTTATAGGAGTTTATCTAATGATATATTTGTATTAGTTAATATGTATATAAATACATAATTCACTTATTATTATATAAAATAAGTGTAACAAGTATTTGTTAAAGATATGGTAATGCAAGTGTGAACGCCCTGGTCCGGTTTGGGGTAGATCGATTCCTTTTCTCGCCGGTAGAACGTCGGAAACCTGCAAATAACTCTCACACCGGGGGTTGTGTCCGGTGAAGAGCCTCCGATGCTTAAGTCAGTATGTGTATGAGTATACTGAAGTGAATAATGGAAAAATCGTGTTAAGGGATAAAGGCTCACCCCCCTTTATATAGGGGTGAGATACTTGCCCTAATAGCTGCCCGGTTAAGGTGAGCTGGCTGCTCCAACAGCCCGTCCGTACTCTGACACGCCGCGCACATGTCAGAGGTGGCGCGGGGCGTTGGGAGATGTCAGAGGTGGTTATGGCTATCAACCACTACATTCTCGACATGTGTTCTCCTGCACATGGGGTAAATATTCTCCTGAAATTCGGTTAGAGGCTCTTACACGCGCCTGTGACTAGGCCGATCTCACGAAGTGCTCAGTCCGCG